>JAIUZE010015244.1:0-10732 GCA_022085475.1 Heliosperma pusillum | reverse complement strand
TATATATATATAAAAGAGGCTTTTTTCGATCAATTCTATTGGTCAACATCATCTTTTTCAATTTTTGGAAAGTATATTTTAAAATTTTCCAAGATTACGAAAAAGATACTATGTAATATTTTTAATATCACAACTATTATTCACGTAAGAAATAATTGATTATCAATCTGACAAAAAAAATATAATGCAAAACATTTCGAAACTTATATATTTGGATTCTTAACGAAAAATACTTTCATTAGAGTATAAATTTTGTATTTTTTACTACCATATCATTTATAAGATCATATAACTATAACCTAAGTATATGAAAATTAAATAAATGACTTTTAAATTATTTTCTATTATTCTAATATTAGTATAATGGTTTAGTAGTATTCAAGAAATAATTAATTTATAGAAAAATATGATGTAGTACTTAGTATGTTATTTGTCCACATTGAAAAATAACGTAGCTATGGTGAATATACTACATATAAAAAGTAGAATTGTCCCACATCGAAAATTTATCTTAAGGTATGGTGATCCTATGATTATAAATAGGAGTCATAATTGGAACTTATGTATCCACATAAAGTGGCTAATCCTATGATTATAAATAGGTGTCGTCCTTAAACCTTAAGTATTAACCCAAATTTTTTTGAATCTCTTAAAAATTGTCTTAGAGATCTCTTAAAAGTTTGTAGAGGTACGTGATGAATCTTTTGACCTTATTTATCAAAGTAAAATTAACATAAGGTGGGTGATCCTATAATTATATATAAGAATCATCCTTTGACCTTATTTATCAAAGTAAAATCTCCTATAATTACATATAGGAATCATCCTTTGACCTTATATATCAAAGTGAAATCTTTTAAGTCTTTTAAGTATTGTCTTAGAGATCTCTTCAAAGTTTGTGTATTATTATCTCCACAATTGTTAAATTTACATCATCAAAAATTATTTTAGAAAAGTATTATTAAAAAAATTTAAGCATCATAACAAAAATTATGAAGATAATATAGTTACATTCGTGGTAAAAAAAACCTCGAAAGTATAGAAACTCATACTATTTATTTGCACATACTTGGTGTAATATTTAGTATATTATTTGTCCCATATTGAAAAATAATGTAGGTATGGTGAATATATTACTTATAAATAGTAGAATTATCACACATCAGAAAATTATCATAAGGTGGGTGATCTTATGATTACAAATAGGAATCATATTTGGATATAAAGTTTCAACCCAAATTTTTTTGAGCCTCTTACATATTGTCTTAAAGAGCTCTTAAAACTCTGTATTATAATCTAAACTATAGTTAAATCTACATCATTAAAAATAAATTTAGAAAAGTATCATAAATAATAATTTTGATGATAAATTATTTAATGTGTTATTTGAAAAACAATGTAGGTATAGTGACTGGTGAATATATACTATGTATAAATAGAAAAATTGTCCCACATTGAAATATTATCATAAGGTGGAGTAATCATAAATATGATCATCTTTTTTATATTGTTAATAAAAGACTTTTAAAATATAATAAGTGACCTTTAAAATATTTTTTTATTATTCTAATATAGAAAAAGATAGTGTACTATTTAGTTTCTTATTAGTCCCACATTGAAGAATTATGTATGTATGGTGAATATATTACATATAAATAGTAAATTGTCCCACACATAAAAAAATTACTATAACATATGGTGATTCTATGATTATAAATAGTAGTCATCCATGAACATAGGCATAAACCCACCATTTTTTAAGTCTCTTAAGTATTGTGTTGAAGAGTTCTAAAAATTTGTATTATAATCGTCACAATAGTGAAATTTACATTATTAAAAATTAATTTAGAAAAGTATCATAAATAATAATTTTGATGATAAACTACTTAATGTGTTATTAGTCCCACATTGAAAATTAATGTATTTGTGATAAATATATATACTAAGTGTAAATTGTAAAATTATCCTATGTTGGAAAATACCATGAGGTGGAATGATAAAAAATATGATTATAAATTTGAGTCATTTTAGTCTCTTAAGTATTGTCTTAATGAACTCTTAAAAGTTTGTATTTTATCTCCACAATAATGAAATTTAAACCATCAGACTTAATTTAGGAAATTTAGGAAAGTATTATATAAGTAATAATTTTGATGGTAAACTATTTAATAAGTTATTTGTCCCACATTGAAATATAATACAAGTATGGTAAATATGCTACGTATAAATATTATAATTGTCTCACATCGTAAAATTATCATAAGGTGGGGTGATCCTACAATTATAAATAAGAGTCATCATTAGAACTTAAATATCAACCCAAATCTTTTGAGTCTCTTAGATATTGTCTTAGAGAGCTCTTAAAAGTTTGTATCCACATTAGTGAAACCTACATTATCAAAAATGAATTTAGGAAGGTATCATAAAAAAAAATGAAGTGAAAAAGCTTTTATTAATCTCAATATACATTTCTTATATTATGTTCAAGTGCTGTTTATAATTTTTATATAAAATTTTTTACATTTCATTTCACAAAAAAAAAAATATTGTGAAAATGAGTCATCTTTCAATGTTAGATATTCACCCAAAATCTTTTGAATCTCTTAAGTATTATCTTACAGAACTCTTAAAAGTTTGTATTATTATCCCCGCCTTAATGAAATTTACATCATCAAAATTAATTTAGGAAAATAACATAGATAAAAATTTAAGAAAGTATCATAAATAATAATTTTAACGCTATACAACTAAATATGTTATTTTACCCACATTGAAAAATAATGTAAGTGTGGTGAATATAATATGTATAAATAGAGGAATTCTCCCACATCGGAGAAATATCATAAGCTGGAGTGATCATGCGGTTATACATAAGAGTCGTCCTTGAACTTAGATATCAATCCAAAATCGTTTAAGTCTCTCAAATATTGTTTTAGAGAGCTCTTAAAATTTTGTATTAATTATGAAAATAATCTAATTATAAGATTCGTAGTAAAAAGAATGTTATCATTATAGTATAAAATCTCATATTATTTGCACATACTTGGTGTAATTCTTAGTATATTATATATATCCCACCTTGAAAAATAATGTAAGTGTGGTGAAGATACTAATACCTATAAATAGTAGAATTGCCCCATATCGGACAATTACCATAAGGTAGGGTGATCAACCCAAAATCTTTTGATTCTCTTAAACATTGTCTTAGAGAGCTTAATTCTTAGGTACCTTGGATCATTTTCCGAGTAATATAGATCAAATATAAGTTAATTTCTGGCAAGGTTGGTAAAATATGTTTAAAATAGAAGTTGAATCAATATATTAATATTATTTTCTTAAACATTACGGAGTATATTTTATTATACTCTTAAAATTTTAAAAGTTTATTTTTAAAAGTTAATTGTTATAGAAAAATTATGAAAATGACATTAATGTAGACCCGTGCATCGCACGGGCATGAAATTTAGTAGATAATATGATGAAGAATCATTTCAAAATCCCATTATGTAGTGTTTGGGAACCTTGATTTCATTTGGAATGCTATATTTGAAATTTGTATTTTAAAATATGAAATCCAAATTCAATTTATGTTGTTTGGTTAAATTAAAGTTTCCAATTTCCAATTTGATTATACTGCAAGAAAATATGTGGATAGATAAAAAATATGAATATTTAACCTACAAAAGTGAAAAACAAAATCATAAAATCAGGATTAAATAAAAAAACCTTTTGACAATATCATAATCTTCAAGGCTAGACTTACCAGACAAATAATTCAATTTAAACCACAAAACATCATCAAATCATTCAATATTAGATGGATGAGATGATTATAAAATCCTAATATTTGATTTAATTTCTTCATGATTTCCTTGTTTCATGCTTTGGGGAAAGATAATGATTTGGTTTAGTAGTGAAGCAGTGAAGGAGAGGAAGATGGAGTAGTGAGATTTGGAAATGAGGGGGGGTAGATGCCGTATTTCAAATGTGCTGAACTTCAAAGAATTGGGATTTGAGTCAAATTCAAATTATTTTCAAATCCAAATATTCTGATTTGCCAAACAATGTATTTTACTGAAATCTAGATTTCTAAATGAAATCTATGCTCCCAAGCAGGCTATTAGTACAATTTGATTTGTGAGGCTCAAGAGAGCTGTCCATTTTTCAGAAAAGAAATAAGTGTTTGAATAATTGTTATGGGAACCATAAATTACTTGTGACCATTGGTTATTAACCAAGTAGGCTTAATTTCTTAATTAAGCAAACCTATCTTATTTAAACTTGCAATTTGTTTATTTGAAAATCAGAAATCATTTACGAAAAGATAGATGGATATTTTGACAAATAAACTCATTTGAAAATGTATCCTTTCGTTGTATCAGAAACACAGTGCCACAGTGACGTGCATTGTTGCATGGTTTTGCAGTCATTTGACATACTAAGAATGTTACACTATTTCGTTTACAACATTCGACTTAGGCTAATACTTTCTTCATCTTTGATCATCATTGCACCATGTTTGAGAAATAATTGAGAGTTTCAAAAACTATAAATCATCGCTAAGAAGCAAACCATTAAATGACAATGAAACTTGACATCATCAACCAAGTGTGCTTCTAACAAGTTAAACCGGGTCGGTTCCATATCAGAAGATTTGTAATTTTAAAAACCGTATATACATTACAATTTTTAAAACCGTATCAGACATACGGCTTCGCTACGCCGTGATCGTAACTCATTTACAGATGACAAAAACATGAACCGAAGACGGGCCATCCCATATATTTGCTGAGTCTAACTAGCATGAAGTCATGACTCATGAATATAGACCTGCCTGCCAAACTCCCAAGACTCGAGGAAAGAACATTCTAGAACCTAAATAAAATAATATTAGAAGCACATTCTAGACATCCTAAAAGCCGTCTAATAAACCCCTCACCAATCACCGCGTATTTGTTCACTCGTATAAAACCCCTTTCAATTTTTTTTGTCTTTTCGTATATTCATTCAACTATTCCAGAACCTTCTTTATTCGATAACCACCTGCGACTTCTTCTCTCTCGTCTTCTCCGCCGTCTGATCCACCGTACCGCCGTTTTCCGACGCTTCTCCGTTCTCCGTATATACGGTACGATTCATCTATTCGACTTCCTGTATTCATATTTTTCTCATATCTTGTTAATGTTGTTGATTGATGTTGATTTACTGTGTTATTGTTTATGCACATTTGGAATAATATAATATAATCAGTAATTTAGGTTTTTAATCTATGTTACTCCGACTCGGTTGCAAGTTTCGGACACAACGCGGTGTCTAAGTGTCGAATACGGTTATTTTTCGCAAAATTTTATGTTTTTGGTTTAAAATGAAGTGTCTAGTCACATGTGTTTATGCGACTAATGTGAAGGGTTGGAGTAACATATTTATAACGAATTGAAACACGACGCGTGTTTTTTCGGACTGCTACTGTAATTATTGCATCTCAATGCAGTTTCATACGGAGTACTCCGTAATTATTTTCGATGAATTGTCGTATATCAGTCTAGTATTTCGGTAATTAGGTTTTTAATTATTAGACAATTATGTTTTTTTGTCAGTAACTCTTGTGTTAGACGGTCTTACAGTACAGGACGGTTCACTTTTATAAGAAAAATACTGTTTTATTAACAATGATAAATAAGTGCTTTTTTTTTGTTTCAGAAAAGGGCAACGTGAGACTGTCTCATTCTAGAATTTGTGTTTTTTTTTATTGTTGAACGGCACTCGAATAGAGTTTAATACATTGTTTGTTAGATGAATTGTTGTCTATGAGGTCAGCATGTTTTCTTTGGATTGTTAAACGATAACTTTTGCAAGTTAACAAAGTTTAATATGTTGTATTTTCGATAAATTGTATTATATGAGTTTCAGTAAACCTTGTAGCTTAAAGATGTGTTGATATGTATTTAACATTGGTATAAATAACTTTTATCGCAACCTCCGAGAATCAATTATTAGGGTTTTAATGAATCAACCTTGTAGCTGTAATTTGGCATGTTAATGCAGCAGGTTAGTATGTTGTTTGTTCGATGAATTGTGCTATAATAGTTTCAGCTTATTGTTGTACCATAAAGTTTTGTTGATTGTTATTTGACACCGTTCTAAATAACTCGTTATTAAGAAGTAAGTAGTGTGAGATTTGGATGGTTGGTTACTTCGGTTTAATAATGATAGTCAGTTAAGAGTTATAGGTGAATGTTGATTTGGAAAATTTAGTGACCACTGCACAAATGTGGCGCTGGTTAATGGCTTGGCGAGGGGGTCATAGGAGCTTCTGCAAAAACGATGAAATTTTTGATTATTTTAAGTTATGTTTTGTCGATCTTTTTCCCTAGTTACTTTATTGCATCACCAATTAGTGCAACTCAGAACTTCCGACCTATGTTTGGTCCTCCTCACTTTAAAACCTGGCTCTGCCACAAGGTTTGGTATTTTAAACCTTCGATCTAAAACAATTTTTTTTTGTTTTTTTTTTCAATCAGAGTAAATTCTTGGAGTTGTATACTTCTGACTTCATCTCACTCTGGCCTAGTGCCTCTTCTTAGGCATTGAGTAATGATTCTGCTTGTATGGCTATAGATGAGGCTGCTTTGAACTAGTCTCAAAGAGAATTAAGAGTGTTGGCTTAATTTTGAATACCATTCATGTTGAATTTGACTCGGTACTTGTTCTGAGTATGTTATACACGTTATGAAGGTTGGACTCACTTTATCAACACATTGATTGTCTGTATGCCGATCTGTGTTGTTTCTTGTTCTTTATGCTTCCTAGGGGAGTGAACATACTTAGGTTCTGAAAATAGGGATGTTCAATGTTTATGTTGCCATGTTTGTCTATCATGCTACATAGTACATGCGTTTGCTTCTGGATTAGTTATCTGATAGATTGTTCTTTCAGCCAACTTTTTCAGATAAAAGGCTCTATAATTGAAAGATGAGCGTTGTCGGATTTGATTTTGGTAACGAGAGCTGTGTCGTTGCTGTTGCAAGGCAAAGGGGTATTGATGTTGTCCTCAACGATGAGTCCAAACGGGAGACTCCCGCTATTGTCTCCTTTGGTGAGAAGCAGCGTTTTGTTGGAACAGCCGGAGCTGCATCTGCGTTAATGAACCCTAAAAACACCATTTCCCAGATTAAAAGACTCATAGGTCGACCGTTTTCTGATCCTGAGTTGCAAAAAGATATTAAATCTCTGCCGTTTACAGTAACTGAAGGACATGATGGTTTTCCCTTGATCAATGCACGGTACCTAGGGGAAACCAAGACTTTTACACCAACAGAAGTCTTGGGCATGTTGCTTTCAAATTTAAAGGGCATAGCAGAAAAGAATTTGAATGCTGCTGTCGTGGATTGCTGCATCGGTATTCCAGTTTACTTCACTGATCTTCAGAGAAGAGCTATCCTAGATGCAGCTATTATTGCAGGGTTACATCCTCTCCGTTTGATCCATGAAACAACAGCTACTGCATTGGCCTATGGTATCTACAAGACCGACTTACCCGAAAACGACCCTATAAATGTAGCATTTGTAGATGTTGGACACTCGAGTTTGCAAGTGTGCATTGCTGCTTTCAAAAAAGGCCAACTCAAGATCTTGTCACATTCATTTGACCGTTCTTTGGGTGGTCGGGATTTTGATGAGGTCCTTTTTCAGCATTTTGCTGCTAAGTTCAAGGATGAGTACAAGATTGACGTGTATCAAAATGCGAGGGCTTGCCTCAGGCTTAGAGCAGCCTGCGAGAAACTGAAAAAGGTTCTGAGCGCCAATCCTGAGGCCCCATTGAACATTGAGTGTCTAATGGAGGACAAGGATGTGAGAGGATTCATCAAGAGGGATGAATTTGAACAAATTAGTATCCGAATTATGGAGCGAGTGAAGAAGCCTTTGGAAAAGGCTCTTGGAGAAGCTGGTCTCACCACTGCAGAAATTCACACTGTCGAGGTGGTTGGCTCAGGTTCAAGGGTCCCTGCTATCATAAGAATTTTGACTGAATTCTTCGGAAAGGAGCCCCGACGTACAATGAATGCTAGTGAGTGTGTGGCAAAGGGCTGTGCTTTGGAGTGTGCAATCCGTAGCCCAACGTTCAGAGTTAAAGACTTTCAGGTAATTGATCTGTTTATTAGTTCAATATTGTGAGCATGTTATTATGTTTTGCTCAATCGTGCTCATGAGTCTGTATATTTGGCAAATTTTACTTACCCCCTTTTAACGTCCCTTTCCCGCCTTTCTTGTAATCTTTAAACTTCTGTATGTTTACGACTTTTTGGTGTCCAGGTTAACGAAAGCTTCCCATTCCCCATTTCCATATCATGGAATGGTTTTGCTGCAGAGGGCCAGAGTGGAGAAGCTGAGGGACAGCAGAGCCTCATGGTGATACCTAAAGGAACTCCTTTACCTTCTTTGAAAGAGGTAACAATTAGGAGATTTGGCACATTGGCTGTTGATTTGAATTATGCCGACGTTAGTGAGTTGCAAGCTCCACCCCAAATCAGTACATATATGGTAAGTGGTGTTGTGTACAATGATTTTTTTTTTTTCGCACTGGATCCTGTTTCTTTCATTTATAGTGGCGCGGTTCTGTTTTCCGTGTCCTATCTGTCTCTGAGCTTAATCTTTCTGTTGATTGAATAGGTTGGTCCATTTGAAGCTGCTAACGGCGATCTCGCCAAGCTTAAATTAAGAGTAAGATTGAATCTGCATGGGATCGTGTCTGTCGAGTCAGCTACGGTGAGTCTACTGGTGATTGATCAATTATTTAGTTTTGGACCCTTCTTCCCTCCTTTACCCAGTCCTCTCTTTCTGGGAACAGTACTGAGTGAATATTGTTTTATTTTATGTTAGCTCTTGGAAGAGGAAGAAATCGATGTTCCTGTTGTGAAAGAGCCTGCTAAGATGGACACTGACGTTCCCAATGGAGGAATCCTTCCTGAAACTGATGCAACTATTCAAGATGCCAACGGCGAAGCTCCTACGACTGAAAATGGTGTGCCTGACTCTGCGGAGACCTCTGCGCCTGTGGCTGAAGAAAAACCAGTGCAAATGGATACAGATGTCAAGGTATGCCGCTGGATTTCTTTCCATTTAGATTGACGAGTACTTGGACTTTGTCATATGGTGCTGCCTCTTGGGTCTTATGTGAAGTGCCTTGAGGAGTCTCATGACAGTGGTTGTTTTTAGATTGTATAGGTGTGTTTGGTTTGTAATTTTGAGCTGCCTATACTGTGGTCGATGCACTTCAGGGTGATATATGACTGGCAGCATTGAATTTGTAGTACAGATAATTTCTACGACCAATCTGATACCATACTGTGCTGTACAGGGTGATGCTCCAAAGAAGAAGGTGAAGAGGACCACAATTCCCGTGGCAGAGTTAGTTTATGGTGGACTATCGAAAGCCGAGGTAGAGAAAGCAGCTGAGAAGGAATTCGAGATGGCCTTACAAGATCGAGTCATGGAAGAAACCAAGGATCGCAAAAATGCTTTGGAAGCTTATGTATATGACATGAGAAACAAGGTATGCTGTACACATTTGTTTGGAGTCCTATCTGACATTGTTGTCTCCATAATTTGGTTGAAACTATTATTATGTATTTGGTCTGTTAATTTATCGTCTGTGTTGTCCTGATGTCCAGCTCAATGACAAATACTTCGAGTTTGTCAGTCCTCAAGAGAAAGATGAGTTTATTGCTACACTACAGGAGGTAGAAGGCTGGTTGTATGAGGATGGAGAAGACGAGACCAAGAGTGTTTATATTGCAAAGCTCAACGATCTGCAAAAGGTAGACTTTGTGATTCATATATTGGAGTGGATATTTTCCTTGTTTCTTTCAACCCCTCGTGCTGTTGGTGGTTTGTAGTGGAGAGAAGTTACTTGTCTTTATATAATTAACAGATGAAGTTTTAGATACTAAGAATTTTCTGTTCATTTCTTTTTCCTAATTTTGAAACGTCAGAAAGGAGACCTGATTGAGGAGCGATACAAGGAGCACATGGAGCGGGGTGGAATCGTCCAACAGTTTAACTATTGTGTCAATAATTTCAGGGAAGCAGCAATTTCAGCAGACCCAAATTTCGAACATATTGAGCTTCCAGAAAAACAGAAAGTAATATTGAGCATAAAATTTGCATCCATACTACTCCATACTTGCTTTTGCAACGGTCACTTGACAGATGCATGTATGCTTTTTTGTAGGTCATAGATGCTTGTGTTGAAGCAGACACTTGGCTAAGAGAGAAGGTGCAGCAACAAGATGCACTTCCCAAGTATGCTACTCCCATCTTGAGGACGGCTGATGTGATGAAGAAGGTAGACGAGGTTGACAGGTATTGTAATCGGAAAATTTCATCCTCTTTATTTTGGGAAAATTCCAGTGCTCTCCTAGTCTTGTTGGTGTGTAAATGTGCTGTCGATAGCCGTCGTGTGATTGGTTTTACACCCCTGTATATACATGAATACATCTGGACCAAACAACTTGTTGATGAAAAATGTGTGATAGATTGGACTCCTTTGGGATTGTTTTGTGAGGTATTCCTTGAAAACAATCGAAATGTAGCGGATCAATATGAACATCTAAATAAAGAGAAAATATAGTGATTTGTTATGTTGGTTTTCCACCGAGTGTAAACAACAATAACGTTACCCTAGTGCCTCAATCCCGCAAATTGTGGGGTAAGGGGGGGGTCGGATGTAGGT
>JAIUZE010015243.1:0-39584 GCA_022085475.1 Heliosperma pusillum | reverse complement strand
AAGTAACAAATATCTAAGATATTGTATTAGTTTAATCGAAAGAATAAAATGAATATCAAGTGAGTGGAAAACGATGACATGGGCCCGTGACTCATGCCAAAGTCGAGTTTCGATTTGTTTCGGGATTTACGATGAGTCGGGAATAGTTAAATGACGTTCGGTTAAAACCGTAAAAGTTATTCTTTAAATTCCGAATAAATTCAAAATAATTATATTAAATTATGATAAATCTTAATAAATCTAAATAAAAATAAATCAAAAATATTATTTTTTTAAATAAAATTTCGGTCTTCCAACTTATGAGGCGAGTCGGGAAAAAGTCAACGGAAGTCAAAGTTGACTGAAAAGTCGAGAAAAGTCAAAGATGACTTAAAAGTCAAGAAAAGTTTAGGACGACTTAAAAGTCAAGAAAAGTCAATGACGACTTTTAAAAAGTCAAGAAAAGTCAAAGACGACTTAAAAGTCAAGAAAAGTCAAAGATGACTAAAAACGGTCTTTTCATGAAATCTCTCAGAAATTCCAAATACGAACGCGGAATTTCAAAATAAGACTCGGAACAAAAAATTCCTATTTTAAAAACTTAAGTTCTACTGAAAAGTGTTAGTAAATATTTTTACTAGAAAAATCGGGTACTTTTCGGGTTGTTACATTTATTGTATTATTTTATTTTACAAATGTATAATAGGAAATTATTGTAACTTTATTATATATTTTGTAACTAATTGTAAAACCGGAGTTTCCCAAAGACGGTGCCATTCGGAAAAGAGTTCCGAGAGAGAAGGTGACCTTGGGATGCGTGCTTATGAAGTTCAAGGGACGAAAGGAGTTGGTTTCCAAATTTGTAATAGAATATATGATTTTTTATTCTAGGAGAGGCCATACTAGGATCTTTATTTTTATGCTTGCATTTTATTTAATATGTTTGCATGCATTGGCAAATCGCCATAACATGACATGCATTTTCATCGAGTATTCGACCGTGTCAATTAAAATTATCGTTAATTCATCGATTTAGTTCACTTAAACGAGATAGATAATTAATTGACATGACCTCTCATAATAAATAATTGAGATCAAGCCTTACCAAATGTTAGAACCCATGAATCCCAATTTCGCAAGAAAGTAGGCTCGGCTCACCGGGGTGCTAAACTTGTTACGTTGGGTAAGTGGGGTAATAAATGTTATTATTTCGAAATTTGGATTGAGTTCAACGGAAGTATTCGCGACCGTAGCCGCATGTGTTCCGGGCTTAAGATAAATATTAAAGTAATATTATCGACCGAGAGTTCTAATGAAGAATCGATTAAAGAGTTAATCCACCAAATTATGTTAATGAGGGATGAATCGGCTTACCGTGACCAAGTTGATATGAATTTGGATCTCGGAATCATTTATAATAGTTGGGTAGAGGTCACTATTTAAATGATAAACTTGTTTAAAATGTTTACAAGTATTTAAAATGATAAATGTTGACATTTTCTTTATGTCTAAATATTTGTAGTTAATATTGTTCATTCGCAATGGCAAATGCTAATTCATCCACCACCACCGATGCTCCAATTCTCACAAATGTCTCATGGCTTGGATCCTTCATGGATCGATGCAAGTTAGAAAAGAGTGGCGCTAATTTTACCAATTGGGATATGCAACTCCGCTTGGCCGCGGCAGGTGACAACAGGTTTCGTTACCTTGCCAAGGCCTATCCCACCGCACCTAATGAAAGGTCAACCGCCACGCAAGGCGAGCCTATGAGGCTAGCCACAAAGAGTCCGCCGCGATCAAAAAACGTTTTGATCTTCTCGTTGGAGGTCGATCTTCAAGGGAGTGCCATAAGATGAGCACGGCCTATGAGATCTATCCCAAGCTTGTGACCATGTTTTTTTACAAGCTCCTAGGATCTTACAATATAAGACGGCTTCCACATTATTCAACATGAACCTAAAAGAGGACCAAACGTTAGCCCTCATGTACTCAAATTGATTGTGCATGTTGAGACTCTTAAATTGCAAGGGGTGACCATTCCCGAACAACTCGTTATCGATCGAGTCTAACATTCCTTGGGGAAAATCAAAGCATATGTGAAGTTTAGGGTAAACTACAATATGCATAACATGAAAAACCTCTCTTCATGAAATGCACAAGATGCTCGTGCAAGCCAAGAGAGACATGGGCTAAATGTTAGCACTTCCAAGGATGTGCTCCATATTAATAAAAGGAGCAAGGGGAAGTTCAAGAAAGGTGGTAGTAAAGGGAAGAAGCCCTCCACCTTCAAGGGAAAAGGGTAAAGCTATTAAGAATAGCTCTCCCATGCCCAAGATGGGTGCCTCCAATAAAGAAAAATGTCATTATTGTAATGGTAAAGGGCATTGAAAGAGGAATTGCTATAATTATCTTGGAGATCTTAAAACTGGAAAGGTTGTTCCAGTAGGTAAATATTTATCCCTATCGTTTATGTTATGATCTCAACTTTGGTATATAGATACGAGTTGTGATTCTTACCCTATTTAATTGTAATTAAGGCATCCTAGCAAGGATAAATGCAAGGACAAGCAAGCCTAAGAAGGCTCTTCAAAGGAAGCTAAGGTAGCTACCCATGATTGAAGACCTATGGAAGCTTGGTTTCATTTTGAATTGTCAAAATTTTGGGTTGTATTTTGTGACATTGTTTTTTAGAACTTTTATAATTTCCTTGTTTGACATGGAAATTTGTTAAATTCCTTTTACTGACATTGGTTGTAATTGGATTTAGTGACTTGGTTTTCAACTCAAGTCACTCGGTTTGTTGAAACGTTTAGTTCTAAAAACTTGTCATCATACTCTACTTGCTAATAACATAAATTGTATCGACTCAAATTGATCATATTAGTATTATGATGATTGGATCATTATAATAGAAGACTAAGAATTCGATTCTCACTTTGAAAGATCAATTGCTAAGTCAAAATTGAGTTATTGAACTCAAAGTAGGGAGTCTACAAAACCAATTGGCCACACCACTTATAAAGATTGTAATTGACATGAATATGAGTACACCTCTTTAGCTCTTATAGAACTAGTCTATGTTGAACCTAAGATTCAATGTCTTTACAAAGAAGTCTTTAGTAGATCACTTAAGGTCATGTTGTGATACTTCTACCTCCCTTACGAGTATGAGTACAAAATTGTTTGTGGCTCATAAGGCTATCTTTAAAGAAAATAGTTGTATTTTTCTAAAGATAGCAGTGGGAGAAAATAAGGCACAACGAAAAACTAGTTAGGAACTAGTGAGAAAACCAAAAGAAAATGTTCTTAGGTTAGACTCAAGACTAGTGAGGAGACCAAAAGAAAGCGTTCTTAGGTGAATCCTTAGACTAGTGACGAGACCAAACGAAAATGTTCTTGAAATAATAAGATTATGATTTATAAAGTGGAAGTACCTAGAAATTTTATGAAATTTGATTTTCTAACATAAGAAACTTATGAAACTATATGGAATCTATGCAAAGAAAATGTTTTATTTGGAGTTGTCCAATTGTGGTTGCATAGATAGACATGTAGATGTCTACAAAAGCTAAGTTAATGTGTAACTATGCTTAGATCTAAATCATCAATGAAATACCTTATAATAGGTGTGTACAAGATACACATCAAAACTACATGTCCAAATAGGGATTTGGAATGGGATGTGTACATGACACAAGCCCATTATATGTATCTACCTAGAGGTTCTGATGATCTTTTCTATTATAAGATAGAAGAAGGGTTTCACTCGAATTGTCGAAAAGTCATGTATAGACATGAAATTCAGTGGGAGTTAAAGTCATGTATAGAGATGAAGTTAAGTGGGAGTTTAAGTCATCATGTAAAGACATGAAGTTCAGTGGGAGAAATTGTTTTCCACGTGAATGACGTTTCACTCATTAAGAGTGACATATTCATATTACCTTTTTGAAAGGAGTGATTGGATTTTAATGTTGGATGAAAGTGGGCAACATGTATACTAAAATCAAAATCTATTGTGGAATAGAAGATTTTAGCTTGGCATTTAAAAGGTATCTTATATCGATAAGTTCCTTAATCTCTTCAACAAGTTAAATAGGTTGTTTATGTGGATAAAAGTGGGATCACTATGAAAGGGTCATAGTCATCCACTGAACCTAAGAGTTGTTGATCACATGAGTCCAATCATGTATGCCATTACATACACGTACCTAAATAAATTGTATGCTGTGAGCATGACAAGCCAAAAGCAAATCAATCTATGTGAGAGTCATTGGATAGCCTACAAGAACATCCGTAGAGTTCTCGAGGAGAACTAGGGATACATTCTTGTGTTTGGTAGAGAAAATTTGACAATGTGGTAAAGGTTACACAAACCCAAATTTCCAAACTTATAAGGATTTATCGAAATCCTAGGCGTACTTTTTTTATACAAGAAGCGAATAACTAAAAGAATGATTGAAGAGTCAATCCTTATAAATTCTGCAAATAGAGACCTAGTACATTATGATAAGGATAAGGTGGTTTAAAAGAAACTAATAGTAGATCCTTTCACCTAAATACCTATCAGTTATCATGATAACAAGTAGGAGTATCTTTCAAGTTAAAGAGCCCAACGCTAGATAGAGATCTAGACATGTACGTAGATGAATTCATGTTATTAGAAATAACATTGGATGGAAGGAAAAAGCAATTCACAAGGTTGGAATAAATGAATATATGGTATATTCACTACCCAAGCCTTTATTGCATTTAATAAGATCGTCATGAATTGTCATGGACGAAATAAACTTTAGAATATATGATATGAAGCAATAACATTGTGTTGATTGTTCATATATGATAATCACATTTATCGTTTGAGTTTCTAAAACTTGTTTTATGCTTTGTTATATCCAAATGGATTGTAGAGACAATTTTGGACTACATTAAAATGGACTGGATTAACATAGCATAGGCCCCTAGTCACTTAAATGAGGTGACATCTCGAAGTGACTAGATTGTGGTGCGATTGATGGCAAGTTCAAATGTCATAGGGTCATAAGGGATGACCAATCGATCACATAGACAGAGTGTAAGGGACAATCTGTCGGGCAGTGACCGCTTATAGAATTCTAGCAATTCTTGTAGCCTGGTCGTGGCAAGAGCTACTAGTATTCTTTTGAGTCAATTCTTTAACTAAAGGTTGTTCGCCTAAGGTGGCACAGTTTCAGAGTGACTTTGATTTATGCTCTACGACCTTCGTAACTGGGGTCAAATGGGCATCTTTTGGGTCATGATGAGCTGTGGCTATGCAAAGGGAATAGTGCGATAGGAATTGTCCACCCCTTGTCAGGGTTGTTTTAAATCTCAAGGCCACTCGAGGAGGAGTAAGCTAAAAATGCGTGGCCACGCTCGGAAGGTATCTATGGTAGATAATTGCGGTCAGACAGTTACTCTCCAGATCGAGGAAACCACTCTTGATATGATCAAATGCAAGTACGACCTGCAAGATACCTTGCATTGAGTGGGAGATATGTAATAGGACAAGAGAATTGGTGACGCACACTTGTCTCGGACAAGTGGGAGATTGTTGGAGTAAGTGTGCTCAACAATAGTGCAATCACATAATTAAATCTCGATAATAAGAATACAAAGGGATGATATTTATTATAGTCAACTGGTCAATATAAATCGGTAACGATTGGCTCAATTAAGTTTGACGTTACTGTCGTATGACGGTGGTGATCAGTTGGTCCCTTGAGGTCACACCTAAAGGACAATCCCCTAATCATGTATATTAATTAATTGTATAGTGATACAGATTAATTAATCCCTTAAAATGAACCAAGTTTAAATTGTGAGTGAGAAATATATCTTATTGTAATATGATCAAATAAGATTCATTTTGGTAATTTAATTGTTATATTACTAATAATGCATTATGTTTATGAAACATTTGAGATAAGTTAATTTGGTTAATTATATTTACAAATTGTTGTAGATTATTTTAACCAAATATGAGAGGGCCCATTTTATTTACATTTAATTAAAAATGTGACTTAAAATGTTAAGTCTAATTTATTTGTTATGAAATTGCATTTAAATTGGTTAAATGCACATTTATAAGCAAAATTACATGTTACATGTCACATATCACACTTGTGACAAATGACAAATTGCAAAAATAAAATGGACACACATATTACAAGGGTGCACCGGTTTTGGTAGTGTACAAAAGGGTGATTATTTTTGTGTATTATTCTAATTAGGAATTAGACATAATCATACCCAAAACTATTACCAACACTCAATCTTTTTACATTGTTAAGAACAATTAGAAGTGACAACACCCCACCCATGTGGGGTGTGTGTGACCGGTTTTCACAAGCCAAAAGAGGGCTTGTTTTTCCCTCTTGTTATATACCATAACATCTCATAATTTGCATGGATGCTTATCTTTCTACAAAATCTCTATCTCTCACTAAAAGAAATTTGAGAAATTCTTCTTGTGTTCCTACACTAATAATATCATTACTATGGGTAGTAATATATCTATTAGTTCATAATAAGGGCTTCTACTATTTAATACTAGTGTAGTATTTTGTAGAGATTAAGGATAGTCTTGGGTGCAACTAATTGGAGAGTTTCTAATTTGAAACTTGGAAGATCATCCTTCTTATTTAAGCTCAAGAACAATATTTGGAAGGTGTCCAAATATTGTGCCCATATTTTCATAATCAATGTAAGAAATGGTTCTTTCCTTTATATTTTGTTATGCATGCATAAGGTCCTAATAGTTTAAGAGTAAACTATTAATTAGATGATATTAGAAATGTCTAATATCGAGTTTAAGAAACTTACACTAACGTCCTCTCAGCATGGTTAAGTCACTAAACCCCTATTGGCAGTCCTAATTCCCATCCCAACTCTCGTTATAAAGATAGAAATTGACTAATACAAACAATTGCTTATGGCCAATAAACATAGTTATAGAATTTGGCATGACCAAAGGAAGAAACAACTAGATGGTTCAATTGGTATCTACTCTTCTTTTAATTCATTTAACTCGTGAATCATTTCAATATTATAACTCTATTTATTTTATGTACACAATGTTAATCTTACAATATTATATCTAATTTATGTGATCATGTGATTAAGTAAATTAATAAGAAAAAGATGTAAGAAATTAAACTATGAAATATAAATACTAGAGTGATTAGGGTGATTATGTTAATAATGGTTCTAGTGATGAAATTTATGATTATATGATTAGGTAAAATATAATGTGACATCTTAAACAATATTTCAGTTTTAACTAGGTTAACTTTAGATTGATTTCCTAATAACAATAATACGAAAATAATACTAATTAGTTTAAGGATCATGATGAAAATTGCATACTAAAAGATAGAGAATTACCGAGTTTGGAATATGAATATATAAGAACGAAAGTAAAGAACAAATATCCAATAACAAAAGCTATGAAAACACTAGAGAAACACTAAGAAATAAACTATATTCTAAACTTGTAAGAAGGAAATAAACTATGACATGTGTTATTGTATGAAAGTATGCTAAAAGATAAAAATGATAAGAGATATGAGATAAGAGATGATTATATGAAGTTGTGTAGTATGTGATGATAATTGTGTGTGATGATCATTGGCTTTTATAGGGCTGCATGGCTGCTGATCCCTCGTCCAAATTCATCTCCTAGTCAAAGCATTAAATCACACATTTAAGCTCGGTTGAAGAAGAGCTAAGTAACGTCCATTTGCAGAAATACCCGATCGGGTAAATGGTAATCCGATCGGGTAAATCTGCAAGATGGATTCTTCCATCTTTTCGTCTTAGGCACGGAATCCTATGCCTTGGTCTTGGTCAATGCAATACAGAATTGGGCTTGGGCTGATCTTCTTTTGACTTGGGTTGATGTTTCCTTTTGAAGTTCAAAGCCAAAGTCTAAGATAAATCCAATTGAGGAAGGACGTAGCGGAATCGTAATCAATTCGTGAACTGGCTATCATCAATTTCTTGAAAACTCGTATCCTAGTGCCTTTGCTCCATAAAGTAGGAAAATATAGCAAAATTGCTTCATTTCCTATAAAACGAGTCAAAACACGCAAAACAACTAGAATAACAATATTAGCTCGTTAATCACTTAACAAAGTGCATAAATCGTATGGAAATCGAGCTAAAACGGTGGATAAATTAGTACAAAATATTACTTATCAGGATTTTCCTAATTAACTCTCGTCCTCTTAGGAGTCACCTATCAATTCTAAGCAAGCCTTTCCCTTCCAATCTCTCGATCCAGGTCGGGGTTAACGACCTAGCTAGTCTCCTGCGTGCACTCATTCGACTAACCTCAATTAAATTACGCAGATTAATTCTCATATTCAAGACTAACTAAAATACTCTACCCTATCATGCCTCTACTACAGTTTTCCTCATCCTAACATACAAAGGAATTAGCTACTCATACTATTAACGATGCTAATAAAGACGATTGAATATATGACACTAGACATGATATAATCGTAATTAACAAGCATGAACAGTAATAACGCAGCATATAAGAAAGGTAAACAGTAATCAAGACTAAAATAAAGATTTAAGAATAAAAGAGAGAAAAGAGTTTACAATCTTAGCAGTCCGGCGTAAAGAACAAATCCACGTCGATAAAAACCTGAATGTAAACTAAAGATTAATAAAGTTCAGAAACTAATTTTTAATGCTAAGTGTCTGCTAATCGATGATAATGGATTCCCCTTAATGACGTAAATAAGAGTCTTATATAATGCATATATAAGGCCCTAATTAGTCTACGGACATAAGGCCCGTGATGGATTCCACTCGATCGAGGGAAAATACCCTTCGATCGAGGCTTTTATTTGAGGAAATCAGTCGATCGAGAACTTCATCCACTCGATCGACCAACTTGTCAATATCTACCACTCGATCGAGCAAAGATATAGCTCGATCGAGGTCTTCCTTCCTTCAACTCTCCTCGATCGACCAAAGGCATAGTCGATCGAGGTCTTCTGGCTTGTCATGTAACGTTAGTCATGGCTTTGGACTTGATTTTGAGCGGTGTCACGCTTTACCATGCAAGAGCTTCTGTCCCGTTCCTTCCATTCTCCTAAATGCATGCAAAGTGGACTGTTTTGGCTCGGTTTCCGCTACTACGCAGCTTGTACCTACAAAATAGTAATGAAAGTACAAAGTAGCCAAATAGGGGCATAAAGTGATATAATATCACCTAAATGACATAGAAATCCGTGCATAAATGGACTAAAAAGTCTATATAAAATACACGCATCAAACACCACCACACACTTATCAAGATACTCACTAAAAGTGCGGTTCATTTGATCCATGAAAACAGCGGGGTCATTTGTCAATCCAAATGGCATCACCTTGAACTCAAAGTGACCATACCTTGTACTGAAAGCGGTCTTCGGAATATCGACATCACGAACGGGAATTTGGTGATAACCGGGTCTCAAATCGATCTTGGAAAAAGTAGAAGCACCCTTTAGTTGATCAAAAACATCTTCAATTCTTGGCAAAGGATACCTATTCTTGATTGTAATCCGGTTCAACTCACGGTAATCAATACAAAGCCTCATAGAACCATCTTTCTTCTTCACAAAGAGAACGGGAGCACCCCAAGGCGAGGCACTTGGTCGAATGAAACTTTTTTCAATCATATCATCAAGTTGCTTCCTTAACTCTTTCAATTCGCTTGGAGCCATACGGTAATGAGCTTTGGCTATGGGTCCGGAACCGGGAACAAGATCAATGGAAAACTCAACATCACGCTCGGGAGGAATCCCGGGCAAGTCTTCGGGGAATACATCAACAAATTCACGAACTATAGGCACATCTTCAATATTAGGTAAGGAGGTAGTTGAAGAAGTCACAATACACAAGTATGCTTGGTGACCCTTTCTTATCATACTCACCAATTTCATTGCGGAAATCAAAGACACACCCTTTCGGGGATGAGATCCCTTATAGGTTATTCTAACTCCTAAAGGACTCTTTAAATAAATCGTTTGATCTCGACACTCAAATCTAGCATGGTATAATGCTAACCAATCAATACCTAGAATTATATCGAACTCTCCTAGAGGAAACTTAAGGAGGTTAGCGGGAAAGATAGTACCCGAAATAGAGATTGGAACATTAGGATAAAGAGTAGAACAAGAGATAATCTCTCCGGATGGTAAGGATATGGGAGTATCCTCACTAGATGTAGGCTCGATTGTTAATTTATTAGCATAAGTCGAAGACACAAAGGACATAGAAGCACCGGTATCAAATAGAATAAGACACGGTTGCTCTAAGATTGAGAACATACCCGTAATTATCTCCAGATGAGCATCGGCTTCGGCTCGGCTCAGAAAAAAGATAGAACCCTTAGGTTTGGCAATTGGAGGGGGCAACTTACGATCGGGGCAATCAACATAACGGTGACAACTCTTTTGGCAAAAGAAGCAAACATAGGGTCGGTTGTAACATGATACACTAGGGTGGTGTGGTTGTAACGATTACAAAAGCGACCTTGAGCTTGAGCTTGAGGAGGAGCATAAGGCCTATGAGCCACGTTAGAAGTAGCTCGGGGAATGAAAGGAGCGGGAGCTCTTGCACTTGCATTTCGAGGAGGATTGAATCTCCTCTTGTTGGCATAAGAGTTGGAGGACGACTGAGTAAACGGCCTCTTCCCATAGAAATTAGGCCTAGGAGCGAAGGAAGGAGAGGGATTCTGCATCATAGCTTCATCTTTGATTGCTTTCATAGAGTTCTCCGCCCATAGAGCATCATCATACAACTCCCCAAAGGAAGTAGTATTTCTCCTCACCTTGCTTTGGAGTAACGCACTAAGCTTGTTGCGGTAGTAGAAAGCTCGGTCCTCGTCATCTTTTATGAGCCTCGGAGCAAAGTGAGCAAGCTTGTTGAACTCCATGGTGAAGTCTTGTGCCGACAAGTCACCTTGCTTGAAGTCAATAAATTCCTTGAGCCTTTGTTGCTTGAGCTCCTTAGGATAAAATCGACCTTCAACTAGAGCTTTGAAACAAGCCCAATTGAAATCGTCTTCAAGTGTAGCGGTGGCACTAGTAATCGCCCACCAATTATCGGCTTCCCTTACAAGGAAATGCTTGGCAATCCTCACCTTGTCCTCTTCACGGACTCGGTATAAATCAAATTGCTTCTCCATTTCTCGGAACCATTCCGATAGCTCGGTAGATTCCGGCTCTCCACCATAAGGTATAATCTTGCTTCTCGCTATTTGACTAGCTACCCAAGCGTAGCCTCCTTGGTGGTTATCTTCTCTACGAGGGGGGGCTTGGTTGGCTTGAGCAATAGCCGCATCTTGTTGATTCTTCAACACTTGCGTAAAAGCTTCTAGCATAACGTTCTCTACTACTCGAGGTCTAACCATCTTCATAAGAAACAAAAACAAAACAAGTTAATCCTAACACTTAGCATAAACAAATAGACTACCAAGTAAAATCCTTAACTTCTACCCATCTCTCATTTATTATTTCAAGGTCAAGTAGTTTAAGTTTAGGGTTCACGTGTGTGCGTCGGGAGCGTTTAAAGCTCTGATACCAACTGTGACAACCCTCGCGAATGCGGAAATAAAACATACAAGCATGTGATTTATATAGCGAAAATACGGTGTTTTTAAAACTTTTTAGATGCTAAGATAAAATACGAGGAATGTCAAATAATTACAAACCAAAGTAGAATATACTACAAAGAGACAAAGTCTCTCAAAATGTTATCAAGTAACAAAGTTATTAGCAAACTAGCTAAACAACGTCTAGAGGTGATTCATCCAGGCCAACGCCCGCTAGCTCACACCCGAACCCAAAATATCACAAGAAAAAAGCCATCCAATCAAGCAACCTGTTAATCCATGAAAAACATGACCGCCACAGTCAGTGGGGAGTAACTCCGGGTTCTCCCAGCCATATCACAATAAACGTACATAAACGGAAATCCAAAAGTAGAAGCATGCATATATATAAATATACATGTGAAGTACAAGAAGGATAAATAGGCAATTCAATATATAAAGATAAGAGCATACGAAATACAAATCCGTAACCATCATATTATAGAAAGACTCGGGGATGACACTCTTAGGCAACCATACACTCTCACTAGGGCTTGCATCTCACCGTTAGCGGCATAAGTTTGATAAGATTGAGACTCGACAAACAAACCATGCCAATTCATCCAAGATCATGAATAATCAATCATATAATCATCCATTCAAACGTATAATACGTTGACGACATCTCTCACGGTAAATGACACGCACTAGCACCGTGTACATGGCAAGTATGATTAAAATCGCATCCACGGGATAAACATTTCCCTGAACGCATACACAATTCAATACATTTCGTATATGTAGACTAATTTCCTCCTGGTAGGACGACGATATAAATATCCGATCCTATTCTAAACCTGGCCAGACTCTCGGAATAACATTTTCCGATTCGACAAGCGATGACATTTCGCATCCAAGACTCGGTCAATCATTGACGCTAAGTACCCCAAATTCGGTCAACCTTCACGAAAGAGGCAGAAAAGAGCACAAGCATCATAACAAGCGGTACGCTACATGCAATGACACCACCTCGCAAGTATACAACATTTGACGGCCGAGTCGATCAACGCAAAGCGTTCGCCTCCCAACAACGTCGTCATATGCCCACTAACACATGCAATTAAGTAGTAAGGATACACTCCTCGTTCCGACATTCCAGCCTTACGTACGTGGAGGTAGCCAAGGGAATGAGAGTACAAAGCACATAACAAATAGTGCTCAAACCAATAACATGTGTAAAACCGACTCAAAGTGGGATATATGAAAAACCGTCACAAAACATGCGATACAAGCGAATGGAATATCATATATTCTAAACATTAATATTTAAAGTCATTACGTAAATTTATACGATAAACGAACCATCAGAAATATTATAAATTAAGAATTTAGAAAGAATAAGAAAATAACTCCAGCAGGATGCCAGCCGGTCAGGTGGACCGGCGGCCGGGCACCCGGCTGGGAACAACACAACATGAAAATATAAGTTTCATTTTGTTGCGTCCCCAACCGGTTGGCAGACGGGCGGTGCCAACCGGCGGCCGGTCACCCGGCTGGGAACACTTCTACCCGAGAACAACAACATTTCACTCATCCATTTTCAATTATCAAAAATAACTACTATCAACTATCTATAATCAATAACTATCATCAACAATCATCAACTAACATCCTAGGACTAATCCTCCTATCCTAATTCCGTTTAGTAACATTAAAAACACATTAAAAACACGTAATGATATCGAGTAACCCTTCACCGTTACCTTTTCGCGTCTTCAATCCTCGTCGAGGTCCTCTTCTATCAAATAGTAGTCCTTGTCGAGGTCTTGGAGGTCACCACCTACAATTAGATAATAAAAGATGAATATAATTCACCTTTGAGAAAGATGGATAAATTGAAAAGCGAGAAAGACGGTAATTTTATTACCAATTAAGACAAAGGACGATGAGAGGGAAAGAATAAGACGAACTTTAGTGAATTTGAGCGAGAAATGAAGGAGTAGTGACGATATTAAGCTTGATCAAATATGAAGGTTAGGGTTTTGGTGGTTACTTGGTGAGGAAGAAGAAGATGTTGAGTATGAGGGAGTTTAGGGTTAAGGGAGTATAAGAGGGAGTAAGTGGAATAATTCATGAGAAAAGCCCATAACGTCTTAAGACGTAACTTAGTCGAAATCTCGCGTCAAGTCCGAAAACGAACTCGGAAATTCTAAATTAGACACGGGAAATTTAATTCTAAACTAAAACTAAATTTCGCTGAAAAGTATCCGTATAATATTTTTACTATAAAAATAGGGTACATTTGCGGGTATTACATTTAAGGTTTAATCCACAAAATTGTTCTTTCAAACTCAGGGCGATTGTTAAACATCTTAATTATTCCTCTATAAAGGTCTCTTACAAGGGACCATCGCACCACGTACAATCATCAAAGTAAGGTACACCAAAAATCGATAAATCGTCTACAACTCAATTTATCCATCCGTTCATATAACACGGATTCCCAATTGCGAAAATGCAACTCAACCTAATAACATTCTTCTAGCTCTAATATTCATCACAACTTCAAATGTTTCTTTAACCGAAGGAATAACAAATACTCCCCTATACTCGGTCATTTTCTACTCATATAGCCCACGAGCTCATTATTATCAAAGTACAACATCAAGTCAAACATCATCATTAGCGTCCCAAGGTATTTCCATCATAGCTCACATCATCGAGTCTCACTCATATCTATAATCCTCAAGTAATATGGTTCAACTTTCAACAAAACCTAACTACTTCGAACGAGTCTCCAATACCATCAGTCAAAGTCACCACCTTGAACCTAAGAACTAGAGCCAAATGATTTTCCATCAAACCTATACCAAAATCTCACAACAGCACTATATGACATCACTTACCCCAAATGCATTTTCCACCTCCAGAAATCATTCGAAACTTCTCACTTCTACTAAATTCCTACAAAGACATGATCTCAAACATATCTTACCATATTCTTCTCAAGGATACAAACTCTGACCACTCTGGGGTGAACTTAGATCTACACCATTTTCCTCAAATCCCAAATCCATTCTAATCAACACTAAGATTCCACAAGGTCCAAAATTCTTCCGACTAAGGTTTATATATTACAAACAAATGGGTATGGCATCCAAAAAAATGTTACATGAGGAAGGTAAGGATAACAATGTTAGGATGGAGGAAACTATCAAGAGTAATTTCCAAGAGGCAAAACAAGTTGGAAGAGAAAGAAGCACCTAGATAGAAAGAGGGGAAAAGGTACACTAAAGGCACAAGAGATAATAAACGATTTTGGGCACAAGATTAGGACTCCTTTCGAATCTTGTTCTTGAGCTTAATAATAAGGATGAACTCCAAGTTCTTAGTATAAGTACACTCCTCTAAGTTGCACCCACGACAAAACCCCTTTTACACTACAAAATACTACACTAGTATATATTGTAGTAGCCCTTCGTAATATATTTCTAATAACTCTTATTACTACCTTAGTAATTTTATTAGAAATTTAAGAACTCAAGTTAATAACAAAACTTCTTAAGTTTTCTTAGAGAGATGTAGGTTTTAAGAAAGATAAGTCTCTCAAAACTTATGAGATGAATAGTGTACAAATAAGGAGAAAAATCACCTTATTGTACAAGCCACGACCGGCCCACCCTAAGCATGGGTAAGGGTGAATTGCTTTTGTTCTTAACAAGATATTAGGTAGGTATCTAGGCTTAGGTAGGTAATCATATTGTTTAATTCTCAATTAGAACAATTATAATTACCTATTTCCTACCCTAATACCCTACCCAACCGGTTTAAAAACATAAAATGGGTGTCCATTTTATTTTTGTAATTTGTCATTTGTCACATATGTGACATGTGACATGTAACATGTAATTAGGCTTATAAATGTACATTTAACTAATTTAAATGCAATTTTATAACAAATAAATTAGACTTAACATTTTAAGTCACATTTAATAATTACATGTAAATAAAATGGGTCATCTCATATTTGGTTAATATAATCTACAACAGTTTGTAATTATAATCGACCAATTTCACTTATCTCAAATGTTTCATAAACATAATGCATTCTTAGTAATATAACAATTAAATTACCAAAATGAATCTTATTTAATCATATTACAATAAAATATAATTCTCACTTACAATTTAAACTTGGTTCAGTTTAAGGGATTAATTAATCTGTATCGCTATACAATTAATTAATGTATATGATTAGAGTATTGTCCTTTAGGTGTGACCTCAAGGGATCAACTGATCACCACCGTCATACGACAGTAACGTCAAACTCAATTGAGCCAATCGTTACCCATTTATGTTGATCAGCTGACTATAATATTCATCATCCCTTTTGTATTCTTTATTATTGAGATTTAATTATGTGATCGCACTATTGTTGAGGGCACTTACTCCAACACAAGAAGCATAGTAAATAAGAAACATAGATCCCCTCTCAAAACAACATATTTGGAAACCAAGTAAAACAAGTGTCCACTTAAAACGATCATAACTTGAGTTGTAGACATTCAAATGAAGAAATTCCAAGGGGAGGTGATAGCTTATCCTATTATGTTTCCAACGGTAGGCCACAAGCCCAAAACAAGCAAGTAACGAAGGAGATATGATCATTTTACTAAAAGAAGTCAGTGTACTGAGTCCCAGCCGGTCAGGAGGACCGGCGGCCGGTGAGGCCGGCTGGGACCTACAGACTTGGTCGAAAACAAATGGAAGGAAAGAGGTGTGAATCCCAGCCGGTGGGGGCGGCAGCCGGGGGGCCGGCTGGGACTTACATTACTCGCAAATTCACCAACTTGCCCAATTTCACTACAGGGGCTCCCAATTTCACCCTTTTTAATCATCTCATCAAGTTGCTTTCTCAACTTCTTCAAGTCGGTAGTGGCTATGTGGTAAGGGGCTTTGGCAATTAGACAGGTTCCGGGTACAAGGTTAATGGAAAACTCCACATCATGCTCAAGAGGAATTTCGGGAGGAAGTCACCACACATAAATAAGATTGGTAACCTTTTCTCACCATTCTCACTAATTTTAAAGCCGAAATCAATTTCACGCCCACTCGGGAATAACTTCCCTTATAGGTTACACGGACTCCTAAAGGACTCTTAAGAAAGATGTTTTGATCTCTACACTCAAACCTAAGATGATACTTAGCTAACCATTCAATACCAAAAATTACATCAAATTTTCCAAGAGGAAACCAAAGAAGATTAGCAGAGAAATATTGTTTCACTAATAAAGATAGGAACATCGGGGTAAACATGGGAACAAGTAATGATTTTTACGAAGGTAAAGATATTGGAGTATCCTTACTAGAAGTAGAATCAAGAGTTAACTTATCAACAAATACCGATGACAAAAAGGATAAAGAGGCGCTATTATGAAAGAGAACAAGACGTGGTTGATCTAGAATAGAGAATATACCAGTGATAATCTCGGCTTTAGCATCAGCCTCAGCACGGCTCAAGATAAACATGGAACCCTTAGGCTTAGCATTGGGGAGCTTCCTAACCGGTAAATCGTTGAAGCAATGACCGGTCTTCTTGAAAAAGTAGCAAACCAAGGGTCGATTGTAGTATGCGACTCCCGGGTGGTACGACTTTTACAAAAGCTGCAAAGGCAGCCTTGGGCTTGAACATTTGTTGGATCAACGGCTTGAGTATTCACAACAGGGGTAGCTTGAGAATTAGTACAAGTGGGGGCTTGGCCTCCTGCAACAGTGTTCCTCTTGTTAGCAAAAGACGCCAAAGAAGAAGGAACAAATGGCCTCTAGCCATAGTAGTTTGGACGGGGAGTGAAAGAAGAAGAAGAAGGATTCTTGGCGTTACATTCTTCCTTGATGGCCTTCAAAGAGTTCTCGGCTCAAATATCATAGTTTTAAAGCTCAAAGAAAGTCACGGAGCTTCTTCTTAGTTTTCTTTCCAACAAAGCACTCATCTTGTTCTGGTAGTAGAAGGCTCGGTCCTCATCATTTTTCACAGACCTTGGAGCATAGTGTGCAAGATCATTGAATTTGGTGGCGAAGTCTTTTACGGACATCTGTCCTTGTTTCAGTTCCATAAACTCCCTTAAGCTTTGTTTCTTGAGCTTCTTAAGGTAAAAGTGGTCTTCCACAAGAATTTTAAAGAGACTCCACCCAAATTTAACTTCTTGAGTGGCCATGGGACTTTTAATATTCAACGAATAATCGTCCTCCTTCAAAAGGAAGTGTGCGGAAATCCTCTCTTTGTCACCCCCTTGAACTTGGTAAAGGTCCAATTGCTTCTCCATCTCTCAGAACCACTCCGAAAGCCCGATAGGGTCTACCTCCCCACCATAGGTCTTAGCCTTACTCCTTGCAATTTGACTAGCAATCCAAGCGTAGCTTCCATGATTGTCTTCACGGGCCACTTGAACTGGGACGGTATTGGCTTGGTCTTTTTGGTTTCGGAGCACTTGAGTAAGAGCCAATCGCGGTCTTACCAACTTCCAAACACTACAAAATAAACCAAGTTAGCACTTAACATAGAGCATAAACACAAAGTCTACCAACTTAGGTCCTTATTTTTCTACCTTTCTCTCATTCATTATTATAGGTCAAGTTGTTTTAAGACTAGGGTTTTCACGTGTGAGCGTCGGGAGCATTCAAGCTCGGATACCAACTCTGACAATTTTCGATAATGCGGAAATATAAATCAAACATAGCATGCAAAAATGTCGTGGAAATAAGGAGTTTTTAAAATTTTTACATGCAATAGTACGAGGTGTTATCAAGCAAACCAAACATAAAGTAAATATAAGCACAACGGGAAAACGAAGTCCCGCGATAATGTAAAACGTAAACAAACGAAGCCCGCTAGCTCACACGTCTCAATCCCATAAAGAAGTACTGGTTAGTACCTGTTCATTCATGAAACGTGAATAACACAAATAGTGGGGTGTAACTCGTGGTTCTCCCAGCTATATCACATTAAAACGTACATAACAAAAGCATGCAAATATACATCATCATCATCAAATATGAAAAATATTATCATCATAAATAAACGATATCATTAACATATATTCATCATTTATAAACAATATCATTATCTTATATAAACAGTATCATCATCATATATAAACAATATCAAGTAACCAAGACTTAGGGAAGACTTACCTTGGCAACGATATCGCCACTAATGGCTTTAATCTCACTGTTAGTGACCATATAGTCAAAGAGGTAGGGGACACGACTCACAATAACTACAAGGCATTTAAACATTCATTTCCACATTCAACCAATCATCATATTTATGCAAACACACTCTCACGGTAAATGACATGCACTAGCATCTGCACTTTGCAAGCATGACCACGAAGTCCACGGGATAAACATTTCCTTAACCGTATACGATGAACTTTTCGTATACAAAATACTCTAATCCTCCTGTTAGGACGATAACAAAACGGAAGTCCTACTCTAAACCTGGCTCTCAAGATAAACCCTAACTATTCGACATGCGATAAACCCTCGCATCCAAGACTCGATCATCCGGCTAAACCCACACGAAAGCCGAGTAACCTCAAATTCGGCTCAACCCACACGAAAGAGGCAGAAAGAGCATAAGCATCATCTTCCGGCTAAACCCGCACGGAAATGAGGTCAAGAATAAACAAGTAAGTATGCTACATGCAACGACACCACCTCACAAGGATAAAACATTTGACGGGCGGGTCGATCAACGTTATGGGTGCACCTCCCAACAACGTCGTCATATCCCCACAAACATATCAATAGAATGTACCTCTATCTCTCTAACATAAAGTCTAACGAGTATAAACGTATAGACGGGAAATGAGAGCTCAATATAATCCAAGAAACAAGAGTAAACGACTATTCAAGGCATAAATGACCTAAATGAGTTAAACATCCAAATTCATCACAAAGCATATGAATAAATCATGTGAGATACGATATAGTCATTATATAAATATTCAAGTTCATTAATAAGGTTATAACGTAAAGTAACCGTAGAAACTGGCTCATATGAAGTCATGTGAAAAAGATGGGGAAACAAATTACGGAATGGCCGGTTGTGCGACCAAAGCAATTTCGCATAAACTCAAAGCAATAAAGAGAGGCTCCCAGCTGGTTGGCTGGCCGGCTGGGACCTGGGGATAACTTCAAAAATCGACCACAATACAGGGTACTCTTAGTCGGTTGGCTGACCGACGGTTAGTGCACTAGACAACTTCAAAAATCCATTAAAGTACAGGGTGCTCCTAGTCGGTTGGCCGGCTGGGACATACCCTTTATCGAAAATCCACAATATCAAAATAGAAGGCTACAGGAGGGTCCCAGCCTGTCGGCGGACCGGTGGTCGGTCGGTCGGTTAGGGGTTTTTGTACTCCGAATTTCACCCAAACTTCAAGTCTAAGCCAAACAAATTCATACCCATTTGTAATTACCAACATAAACCATTATAAATCACTATTTAACATAACATATGAGCATCATAACATTCCATATGACTTTAAAAACATAATTAAACTATCATTAAACACTTAAATACAAGTTTAGGTAACAAGAAGGGAGTTCACCATCAACACTACCAATTTTCATCAGTTAGAGACTTATAAGATCAAATTCAACAATTAAACATATTGTAGCCAAAGACCTATACTAGCATCTACAAAAGAACTCATCGTTAATATGAAAACTAGCCTAAAACACATAAAAAAGCACATAAAATGGGATATCGAGTAACTCGTCAACATTAACACAAACCTTAACTCTTCTAAGTCTTGATCCACCAATAAAATAGTCCTTGTCAAAGTCTTGCATGTCTCCTCCTATAAATTCGTCATAAAAGATGAGTAATTCTCACCTTTGTAAAAGATGTAAAAAGAGATGAGAGAAAGCTTACACATTTCTTACCTTGTAAGAGAGAGTACAAAGAAAGGGGAGAAACTAGCTAAGAATCAAGTAAAACGAGTGAGAAATGAGGAAGTTATGTGAGTTGGAAGTTTGAAAGCTTGAGGTGTAAGAATGAGGCCTAAGGTTTTGGTGAGAGAGATGAGGGAGATGATGAATACTGATGAAAAGTGATGGTCGATTGTGAGGAAACAATGGGTTAATTGGGTGAGTGGGAAATTTGTAAAGGCCCAAGTCTCACATTGACCTTACTCTCACGAAAGTTTGAGTAGGATCCGAATACGAGGTCGGTTTTGACCGAAAAGACACGGATCTAAGCCAATAGTTTAAAATCCTATTATGAGATTAAAATTAAGACAAACTAATGATAATAAATTACAAATAAGATCTAATCGCTAAAGTGGGTGTTACATAAACCTCAACGGCGGATTTGGTCCGAAAAATGATATCACATGGAACCGAGTAGCATTGGGTAAAATGGTTTGGTGGATTGTTATGAAAAATGGCCACTTGTGGGTAAAATGAGTCAACCATACTTTTATCAAAAATACTGAATGACATATTTAGAACTCTCCCAACATCACTAGTTGATACTTTAAAAGTTTTTGCCAAGTTATAAACTTACTCTCAACTGCTTATCAACTAAAGATTTAGTCTATCATAAGGAGGAAGGCTACACCATTGCTAATGGTTACGAGTTCCTCAAAGATAAGGGCTTAAATGTTATCTGGGCTAGTCTGGTTTGGAACAAATGGACCATCCCAAAACATGGGATTATATCTTGCATCCATTATTATAATAGCCTCAACACTAAATATAAGCTACATAAATTATGCATTATTGATATCAGTACATGCTAAATTGAGAGACTAACATGAATGTTCCGATCACTTAGTCTTTCAATCTAACTACAGTCGTATAGTCATCTTTGAGGTTGAGATGTGGCTGGGGACGATACTTCCTTACTAGAACATCTTGAATTCGATAGTGACGTAAAGCCGCTCAATTGAAAACTGGCATAAAAAACGCCACTATCAACACTTGAATGTACCATATTTTGAGACAAAGGAATGCGTGCAGAATCGACCGAAAATTACTTCATCCTAAAAGACTTGCTTCACAGATTGTAACTGAACTAAAAACAAGGATCCATGGAATCATCAAGCTTCCTATCCAAGAATGTGATAATATTTGGATTCAAACCCTTATGGCTTATCGTATATGTTGATAGAAGGGTAGGGATTGTGATTCAACTTTTAGAAAGATGTGTTTAGGGTTGCCTAATCATCTAATTTTGTTGTAATGGAGTAGGATATTTGGATTTGATGTATTTTTTGTCCACATCTAATCCATGGTTGTTGTCTAGAGGTTTGGTCATAGATTTGGGTCGAGCCTAATCTTAGCGATAGCAAGGTAATGATTCGGACATTGGACTGCCGTCCCGTTTCCAATATTGCCTACAATTACCGAAAAAATAAATATGACTTTCTAGATGTATAGGAGGAATTTTGCAAAAAGTATACAATAAAATGGAATAGAGGAAGTTTGAATTATGGTTAAGTTGGACCGTGCACTTATTAGTTGATAGTACTATTTATGTAATAATGCACCTCGGTTATTCAAAATAAGAAATGATAATAATTATTCTTGTATACTAAATAAGAGCTATATATGTGAGAATAAAATTACGTAAAAGTTTACATCAGTGATAGTAACCAACAACGAAAAATATGGGCATTTTATATCATATGTTAGTGACGCCCATGAATTATTTTGTTGTAACTTGTACTCCTTATAATGTTGTGATATAATGTGTTTATAAAAGTTTTATTATCAATGAAGAAAAAAGACAAGTAAGCCTCTCTTAAATCATTTGCCCTTATTAGCCAATCATGCTAGTTAGTGGAGGTTATTAGAGATAGAATAACTAGGTAAAATAAGTGAAGGATTTAGATAGCCTTGTGTATAACCGATGTATACAAGTATTACTGAGAAACGACATGAATAAACTGGCCAATACATCTTTATTATCAAGGGTGCACCTGGTTAAACTCAAACTCAAACTCAAACTCAAAGGCTAATAAAGAAAAAAGAAACCAAATTAAACGGCTTGAGAGTAACAATTTAAGACTGAAATTGCTAGGAATAGCCAATCATCATTGAATCACTACACCGGTACTGAAGCAGTGTCCTCACACATGTGATCTGCATATGTTTCGACAAATTACTATTGTAAGTATGTTTTAGATAATACGAGTTGTGTACATTATTATGAAAAATATTATAAAAGTCTATTCCAAATAATTAATCCTTCCATTTTTAAAATAATATTTCTATTTTGACTTTTACAGTCTCCACTACTGTACTGTGTCTTAATTTTTTTTTCTTATATTGAAACATTTATCATATAAAAATGATTTTGGTAATAGAATTTGCATAATAAATGTAAGTATTTTATTATCATTTTATATTTTCAATTATTTTTACACCTCTTAATGGCCATAGGTGTGTTTAAACCCAGAAGTCAATTAATTAGAATGAAAGGTATTACTGGAGATTATATGAGATTATATGAGAAAGGTAATTTTACAGGAGAAATGAAATTAAACGGGGTTTAAAAAAAGGTGACCTTCTTATCATGTCACCGGTCAACCTTACTCAAATATAAGTGAATGGGTATAATTTTTAAGTTAAAAAATGGTTTAGATTATTTTGAGCAGCACGTTCATAATTCAGAGTATTTATATCAATGAATCCTTGAAATAATTAACAGATACAAGGTATGAGAGGGTGATCTAGGGCCAACCCTCTAAAATACAATATATAGGTTTTATTAAAATAGTTGACCTATATAAAGTATGTTAGAGGGTAATATCAAATATCCATAGTATATGGATTTTACAGTAGTTCAAAGGTGTGATCGTTTTTTCTCATTAAGTTGCAAAAATGTCGCCACCTTTTTTTTTTTTTTTTTAAAAAAAGTGTCCACTCTATGCTAAATAGTGATCACTTAAAAAAAAGGCCATGTTTTGTCTAAAAAAGTGGTCATTATTCACCAAAAGTTGGACCAATTAGTACGTAAAAACTAAAAACTGGTTTGACGAGATTATATTACAGAATTTGCGGTGATTTTAACGTGGTTAGTTGGTTAGTGAAAACCTAAAAACTAGTTTGATGAGATTATTTGGACCAATTAGTACGTTATTTTATGTAAACATTTGTGTCAAATAAATAGTAGTAATACGATTCATGCAAGGTAACTGAGAGGGAAGATGGATGAAAAACAAAATGGTTGGCTTCAAGTTATCGAATGAAGAAGATGCAGCCATTTTTATAATAATGATTTCAAGTTAGTTGAGTACTAGAAAATTATATAAATGCTAATTTTACTTGATAGTATGAGCCTAATACTTGGGACATATTTATATAGGCTATGCTCTTACATTAGTTTGTTATTATTAGGATAATATCATGAATATAAATTTTATCCACGATTTAAGAATCATGAAAAATCAATGAATGTTTTTATTATAATATAATATAATGAAATTGACCATATAAGTATACGACATTAATAACATACTATATGTATTGTAATCGATTAAATTACGAATTTAGTAATTTTATTCTATTTTGATTATCAAAATTAAAGGAAAAGCATATTGTTCGTTACCTTTTCTATGAAGATTGTTACCCAATTTTGCAGTTTATGGGTTTTAATGTCCATGAATGCAATAAGGGATGAATAAGATGATATATGGTTTGTCTATGCGTATGTGTTTACTATAATCCAAATTCTTTATAAAGATCGTGCTAAGTTACTTATAATAAATTTAACTGAAGCAAATATTAACAAAATATTTGTAAGTGGTCCTAAATTAAATATGATCTTTTAAGTATGACCTATTCTTACTAAAAAGGAAAGACTTTTCTTCTTGAAAACAAAATAGTTGCTTTCAAAATCTAGCAACAAAACTTTAATTTTCTTTATGGAATTAATCTTAAAAATAGTCAATGTTTAATAAACCCCATTGATTTTTGTCGATTGATAAATTTGCTCTGAGCATTTTATTATTTGTTGAAGTAATCTAGTTAATTTAATGAATAACTTCGTTTGGATTGAGCTGTCAACTTTGGGTTTGAGTATATTTGCAACACCTCGGCTCAAACCCAGGGTGAGGAGTGGTCACTCACGGTAAGCTTGACAGGATGTGTACGTGGTCCACAGATCAACGCGAGTCCTTTATTTAGAGCGCAAATTTATCCTCACTTATGCGCGTCCCGGGAACTTTCCAATAGGTCACCCATCTAAGACTGTAACACCCGCAAATGTACCCTATTTTATTTTAAAAATATTATACGGATACGAGTTAGCGTAATTTTAGATTAAGTCTTGAACTTAGTTTCCCGTGTCTAATTTAGCAAATCCGAGTTCGTATTCGGACTCTACTCGAAATTCCGTGTGGGTTACGCCTTTAGCCGCTTTTGGGCCTTTTCCCCATATTTTTCCACTCACTCACCTTATAACCCTAACTCCCTCATTCTTTTTCCACTCATCTTCTTCCTCACCAAGTAACCAAAACCCTAAACCCCATTTTAAATCAAACTCTAACTCCTCTTATCACATCCATTACTCACTCAAATCCGTTAGTTTTCATCATAATCATTCCCTCTTATCGTCCTCTACCTTTTGTGGTAATAAAATTACCGTCTTTCTCATTTTCAATTTATCCGCCTTTCTCAAAGGTGAATTATATTCATCTTTTGTTGTCTTTTTGTAGGTGGAGACCTTCAAGACCCCGACAAAGATTACTACCTCGTGGAGGAAGAGTTGGAAGACGTTTGAAGACGCACAAAGGTAACGGTGAAGGGTTACTCGATATCAATACGTGTTTTAATGCTTTAATTGATGTTTACTAAATGTTTAGTGACAATTGTTAAGCATTTAATGTGTTTTAGTAATAGTGAATATGGTTAGAATTAGATGAGTATTGTTAGAATTTGTGTTGGTTAAGGACTGTTGATGATTATTGATAGTTGATGATAGTTGATGATAGTTATGGATGATTGTTGAAGATTATGAGTGAAGTATAGTGATTTACGTGTGAATGTGGTCCCAGCCGGCCGACCTGCTGGGAACACGGCTCACATTTTCGAGAAAACTTGGTGTTGTGTAATCCCCAGACGGTCCCCCTGACCGGCTAGGACTCCCCTGTATTTTGAATGTTTTACATTTGTTGCTGAAGTGCCAGCCGGGTAGCTGGCGGCCGGTCCCTTGACCGGCTGGCACACCCTGTATTTCTTTCCTTATGCTTTCATTTATAATAGTTTGTATGGTTCGTTTATCGTATAAATTTATGTGATATCATTAAATCTTCATGTTTAGAATATATGGTATTCCATTCGCTTATATCACACGTCTTAAGACGGTATTGATATGTTCCCCTTTGAGTCGGTTTTACCTATGTTTTGATTTGAGCACTAATTGTTAAGTGCTATGAACTCTCATTCCCCGGCTATACCTCCTTGTTCGTTAGACTGGAATGTCGGAACACGGAGGTGTATCATTAATGCTTGTATGCATGTTTTAGTGCGAATATGACGACATTGTTGGGAGGCGAACGCATTGCGTTGATCGACCCGGCCATGAAATGTCGTATCCTTGCAAGGTGGTGTCATTGCATGTAGCGTACCGCTTTAGTATGATGCTTGTGCTCTTTCCGCCTCTTTCGTGTAGGTTGACCAAATTTGGGGTACTCGACTTCTGTGTTTGACCCAGTCTTGGATGCGAAATGTGTATCGCATGTCGAATCGGAACATGTTTATTCCGAAAGCATGGTCAGGTTTAGACTAGGACCGGATTATTATCATCGTCTTACCGGGAGGAAATGAGTCTACATATACGAAATGTTTATCGTGTATGGTTCAGGGAAATGATTGTCCCGTGGACGTGTATTGATCATACTTGCTATGTACATGGTGCTAGTGCGTGTCATTAACCGTGAGAGATTATGTTACCATATTCTTATGTTTGGATGGATGGTTATATGGATATTACTTTTGACCGTTGGATGACTTGGCGTGGTCTATAAGTCGAGTCTCTATCTTATCAAGTATATGCCGCTAACGGTGAGATGTAAGCCCTAGTGAGTATATATTTGCCTAATGGCGTCTTGCCCGAGTTTCTCTATAATCTGATGCTTACATTTTTGTACTTCATGCGCCTATATCTTTATATATTGAAATGTTTATTTATACTTCTCGTAATTCACATATTTATATTAGTATGCTTCTACTTGTCTATTTCCGTTTAAGTATGTTATTTGTGATATGGCTTGGAGAACCCGTAGTTACTCCCCACTGAATGTGGCGTTTATGTTTCATGAATGAACAGGTGGCTTGGCTGGATGTTTGCTTGTTTTTGGGTATGGGTGTGAGCTAGCGAGCGTTGGACTCGACGATTCACCCATAGACATTTTTAGCTAGTGTGCTAAATAACTTTTATGTTTTGATCACGTTTTGAGAGACGACGTCTCTTGTAGTATTTTATACTTTCGTTTGTATTTATTTGACATTCCTCGTACTCTTATTTTGGCATGTAAAAAGTTTCAAAAATATCGTATCTTCCGCTATATAAATTGCATGCTTGTTATGTTTTATTTCTGCTATCGCGAGGGTTGTCACAGTTGGTATCAGAGCCTATGACGCTCCCGACGCACAAACGTGAACCCTAAACTTAAGTTACTTGACCTTGAAATAATAAATGAGAGATGGGTAGAAATTAAGGACTTTACTTGGTAGTCTCTTTGTTTATGCTAAGTGTTAGGATTAACCTTGATTTGTTTTTGTGTCTTATGAAGATGGTTAGACCTCGACTAGTAGAGAATGTCATTCTAGAGGCTCTTACTCAAGTCCTACAAAACCATCAAGATGCGGCCAATGCTCAAGGAACCAAGCCCCTCCTCATAGAGAAGACCATCACCAAGGAGGCTATGCTTGGGTGGCTAGCCAAATTGCTAGGAGCAAGATCACGCCGTATGGTGGAGAACCGGACCCTACCGAGCTCTCGGAGTGGTTTCGGCAGATGGACAAGCAATTCGACTTGTACCAAGTCCGTGAAGAAGACAAAGCGAGGATTACTAAGCACTTTCTTGTGAGGGAAGCCGACAATTGGTGGTCGATTACTAATCCCACAGCTACTCTTGAAGTCAATTTCAATTGGGAATGTTTGAAGGCTCTTGTTGAGGACCGATTTTACCCCAAGGAGCTCAAACAGGAAAGACTTAAGGAATTCATTGATTTCAAGCAAGGTGACTTGACGACTCAAGACTTCACCACTCAATTCAACAAGCTTGCTTACTTTGCACCAAGGCTCGTCAAGGATGATGAAGAGCGAGCTTTTTACTATCGTAATAAGCTTAGTGCTTTGCTCCAAAGCAAAGTAAGGAGGAATTATACCTCTTTTGAAGGATTGTATGATGATGCACTTTGGATCGAGAACTCCATGAAGGCCATCCAGGATGAAGCAAAATGAAAAGTCCCCCTCCTTCCTTCTCACCTAGGCCAAACTTTTATGGAAAAAGGTTGTTTACTCCCTCGTCTTCCAATGCCTATGCCAACAAGCGGAGATTCAACCCTCCTCCAAATGCAAATGCAAGGGCTCCTTTCTCGCCCCAAGATACTTCTAATGTGGCTCATAGGACTTATGCTCCCCCTCAAGCTCAAGCTCAAGCTCAAGCTCAAGGTCGCTTTTGTGACCGTTGTAGACAACTACGCCACCCCGGTGTCGGATGCTTCAACCGACCTTATGTTTGCTTCTTTTGCCAAAAGACTGGTCACCGTTATGATGATTGCCCCGATCGCAAGTTGCCCCCTCCAATTGCCAAACCCAAGGGATATATCTATGCTCTAAGACGAGCCGAAGCCGATGCTCATCCGTAGATATTTACGGGTATATTCTCAATCTTAGAGCAACCGTGTCTTATTCCATTTGATACCGGTGCATCCATGCCTTTTGTGTCTTCAACTTATATTGATAAGTTAACTATTGAGCCTACTTCTAGTGAGGATACTCCGATATTCTTACCTTCTGAAGATATTATCTCATGTTCTACTATTTACCCCATTGTTCCTATCTCTATCGCGGGAACCATCTTTCCCGCTAATTTCCTTAAGTTCCCTTAAGGAGAGTTTGATGTAATCCTAGGTATTGATTGGTTAGCGTTGTACCATGCTAGATTCGAGTGTAGATATCAAAATATTTTTTTAAAGAGTCCTTTAAGAGTTAGAATAACCTATAAGGGATCTCATTCCCGAATGGGTGTGCAGTTGATTTCCGCAATGAGGTTGGTGAGTATGGTAAGAAAGGGTCACCAAGCGTTCTTGTGTATTGTGACTTCTACAACTACCTCATTACCAAAGATTAAAGACGTACCGATAGTACGTGACTTTGTTGATGTATTTCCCGAAGACTTGCCCAGGATCCCTCCCGAGCGTGATGTTGAGTTTTCCATTGATCTTGTGCCCGGATCCGGACCCATAGCTAAAGCTCCATACCGTATGGCTCCAACCGAGTTGAAAGAGTTAAGGAAGCAACTTGATGAAATGATTGAAAAAGGATTCATTCGAGAGAGTGCTGATAAGTGAATATTTGTATGATTTTAACCCCCATTTTAGCTTAGTTTTATATGTCATTTGTGCTTTGTTAAGCCACTTTATGAGCTAATATCGTCTTCTAGGCGAATTCCTGTGTTCTAACCTGTTTTGTAGGGAAAGTGACATTTCTACGCCCTTTTTCTATATTCCCGAGCATTTACCTAGAACCCGACGATTTGAAGAAGAAAGCTTGACCAAGTGAAAGGCATTCAAGAAGGTTCACTAATTCGGAAGAGAGAAGAAGCAAAGACAGTTTCGTAGTTGTCGGAAGATCAATCAATTAGACGGAAGAATTCATCGCTTTACATCAAACACTATCAACAAACCCGATTGAAGAGGTCAAGGGGGATGATGGAAGTCAAGTCAAAGCAAAGGAAGATGAAACGTTAGTCAAGAGCTTCTAGATGTCCACTTACCCGATCGGGTAAGGGTGTACCCGATCGGGTATCCTTGCTGATTCGAGCATGACGGCTTCAACCTCTTATTTTTGTCCTATGTGTTTAATGCCCGACCTCTTCTCCACGAAACCCTAATGCTATATATAGATGCTCTAGCCCCTCTTCTCAAATCATCTCTATCTACATCCCATACAACTCACAACAATCTTCTTACAAATCCTCTTTAGAATAATCTTTTCTTTTCTCTTTAGTTTTAGTCTTTCTAGTTTAGATTATCTTCTTCTTTTGTCTTTTGTTCTTATTTAATTTCTGTCCATTTCATATCAAAACATTAGCGTAGATCAATAGGAATTTCAATCTTTGTAATCTACTTTGTTGGGTTCAAGTATTGTAATTCAAGGAACGATTATTCCATGCAAGGGATTTCTAATATCGTTATCACTTTCCTTGTTGATCGTCCCTAGGTATTCCTAATTTATCCTTTGCTTATTATCCTTTATTGTTTTCCATTTAATTGTTATTTTCTTTACATATTATTCTAGATTCATTTTCATGTTGTTATAATCGTAATTTCATTTCTTAGATTGTCAATTAGCGTCGTTATTATCGCCTTATAAAGAGTCTAAATTATTGTCAAAAAAACAACTAAACATGTCTGTCCTAATTTTCATTGTTAATATCATCTTAGACATAAACATTATCATGAGTGAGTAGTCACCTTTCTAGGGTGTAGGGTAGCCATGTTAGATTGATTAAAAGATGACAATTGGATAAAAGAAATTGTGCTTTTAAAACATTGTGTCTATGCATGTTTGGACTTTAACGATAGTTGACGATTCCTGATCAAAATCATTGACTAGTATGGAATTCTTTTCCAAAGTAGACATACGAGAATTGAATAGACAAAGCGTGACATGGTGGATTAAGACCTAGTAAATTACCTAAAAGCCTGCTAGACCATCTGATCTATGATTGTAATGAACACATCATTCTTACGAACTCGCAATGAATTATTTGCATATCCTAAATCCAATTTCATCAATGTGTCAATCTACATGTGTGAACCTATTTCCCTAGATACTTCTCATTATTGTTAATTCATCATTTGCTTTATTGTTTTCATTTTAGTTTGCTTTTATTTTTTTTTATTTATGTTCTTTACTAGTTTAGAATTCAAAACCTCAAAACCCAGAAAACTATTAGACAAAACTCAATTGTGAGACGATTCACAATCCATAGGAAATACTATCTCCCTGAGGATCGACCCCTACTTCCCTAATTACATTAATTTGTTATTAGCCTATTCCGGGTAAATTATCTTTGTATTGGGCTTGCGACATGCCTGATCAAATTTTGGCGCCGTTGCCGGGGAGCACGGTTTAATTTTCCTTTTTCTTGTGATTTTTATCACAATTAGTTTTATCTAGTCTTTAGGAACCCAAATTCCTTTAGACCTCTCTTGATTTTTCATCTTAGCTTTTCAATCTTATGCCCAGATCTTCTAGACTAGGGACCCCTATTCCTTTAGACCCCGAACTAGAAAGAACTTTGCGTAGGAAATTAAAGCTATTCAACGAAATTTCAAAAGCTTCTGATATTTCAAGTTTAGATAGTATTCGTGAGAAATACTCGGATATCTTACCTAATCTTGAAGGAGAAGAAGATCCATTCTCATCTCCATTTCCAAAAACCAATCAACTTTCAACCAACATTCCATCTTCATCTTCACAAAAGAAAATGGTTCGACTTTCCGACCATTCTAAACCCACCGCAGATACACTTCCAAGGGGTATCGCTACACCTCAAATTACAGCCCAAAACTTCGAAATCAAACCTGCCTTCATCAATCTAATAGAAAGAAATCAATTTGGTGGCAATGCCACAGAAGATCCCAACCTTCATATCCAAAACTTCTGTGACTATTGCTCCACGATTAGAAAAACTGGAGTATCCCAAGAACAGATTAGGGAAATGCTCTTTCCCTTCTCTTTAAGAGGAAAGGCAAAACTCTGGATCAATAGTCTTGACCGAGTTGCCTTAGGAATAGTCGACTGGGCTGGTCTAGCTCTTGCTTTCTATCAAAAGTACTTCCCACCAGAACGAACCGCACTCTTACGAAGTCAAATTACTGGATTCCGTCAGAGAGGCGACGAAAGCCTTTATGAGGCATGAGAAAGGTACAAAGAATTACAAAGAGAATGCCCTCATCATGGCCTTGATTCATGGTTCCTGACTATCACATTCTACAACGGTTGTTGTGGCGAATCGCGTCGTATCCTCGACTCCGCTAACAATGGTCGTTTCGATCAAATCGATGTAGAAATAGCTAGTACGACCATTGAGTCAATGGCAATCCACGACTCTCAGTATAGCAACTCGCGTGCTATGCCACTCAAAGCCAAGCAGGATGATTCAAGTAAAGTAGCACTCCTAGAAGCCCAATTAGCCCTTCTGCAGCAACAAGTAGGAAGCTCTTCCCAATCCAAGGAACATATCAACGTCACTAACCACGTAGTGGTGTGTGAGACATGTGGGGTTGGAGGGCATAGTTTTCAAGAATGTAGAAGTTCAATAGAGCAAGTCAATGCCTATCAAGGATATAGGCAAGGCAACGCTTTCTCAAACTTCTATAACGAAAACACAAAAAACCATCCTTTTTTGTCCTACAAAAGCACGAACATTCAAAATCCACAACAACAAATTCAACAAACATTCATACCACACCAACAAAAGCCTTACAATCCACCTGGTTTTCAAAACCAGATACCTTCATTCCAACCTAACTTCAACCAACCATACCAAAATCAACCTCAACACCAACCACCTCAAATTCAAGGCCAACCTAATGACTCAAGCTTGAGCAAAATTGAATCCATGCTTCTTCAAGTTGTTCAAAAACAAGATTCAATGTTTGCTCAAGTTCAAAAGAGTGATCAAGCTCAAAGTGCTACCATCAAGATGCTTGAAACTCAAATGGCCCAATTGGCTGCCTCTAATGCCCAAAGAAAACAAGGCGACCTCCCACCTCATGGTGAACAACCGAGGGACACCGCAAATGCTATCACCCTTAGGAGTGGTACCACTTATGCGGAACCTCAGCAACCGAAAGAACCAACAGTTGAGCCTTCACAAGTAGAGAGCCAAAAGGATTCTCAACCATCCACCGCTAAGGAAGCGGAAGACAAACCTGAAAAGAAGGATGAACTCGAAAAGGAACCCATCGAAATTCAAGTTCCATTTCCCCAATGTTTGAGAAGAAATCATAAGGAAACCCAGTTCGCTAAATTCATGGAAGTAGTCAAAAACCTCCAAGTAACGGTTCCCTTCACTGAATTAATCACTCAAATACCTTCTTACACGAAATTTATGAAAGATATCTTAACAAAGAAGAGGACTTTAGATGATGTTGAAATAATAGCATTCACCGCTGAATGCAGTGCTTTATTGCAAAATCAGTCCCCTCCTAAGTTAAAGGATCCTGATAGTTTCTCTATACCTTGCACTATAGCCACCTACATTATTGATAAAGCTTTATGCGATCTAGGTGCTAGTGTAAGCGTCATGCCTATTCCATCTGCGAAAAATTGAATATGGGAATTCTCAAATGCACAAGTATCACCCTGCAAATGGCAGATCGTTCTCTAAAACAACCTATGAGAGTTTTAGAAGATGTACCTGTTAGAGTAGGAAGATTTTTCATTCCAGTCGATTTCATAGTGTTAGATATGGCTGAAGATTCGCAAATCCCTATCATTTTAGGAAGGCCATTTCTACACACTGCGGGAGCTGTAATCGATGTCAAGAATGGAAGATTGACACTAGAAGTAGGTGATGATAAAGTCACCTACAACTTAAACAGTGCAATGAAGAGCCCTATGCTTGAAGAGCCTTGCTGTTTCCTTGACATTGTCGACTCAATCATTGATGAATCTATGTATCCGTCAATAATTGAGGATCATTTAGAAGCAATTTTATTGTTAGAGGATATCTCTAAGAACGACAATTTTGAGATCAGTGAGCTGGAAAGGGACTTGACTGGAAAAGAGATACCATCTGAAGAAGTTGAGGAGTTCATAAGCTTAATTGATGCTCCTGCCAAGGCAGAAGTACATAAACCTGAACTTAAACCTCTTCCCTCAAATCTAAAATATGCTTTTTTAGATGAGTCTGAATATTGCCCAGTCATAGTGAGTGCTCTTCTAGATGAAAATTAGTTAAACTCACTATTGACTATCTTGAGAAAACATAAGAAGGCAATAGGTTATAAACTTGAAGATTTAACACGCATAAGCCCTGACTTTTGCATGCATAGAATAAACTTAGAAGAAGGCCAAAAACCTTGTGTTCAAGGTCAACGCCGTCTTAATCCTAACATGCAAGAAGTAGTTAAAGCTGAAGTTATGAAATTGCTAGATGCTGGCATAATCTACGCAATTTCTGACTCGAAATGGGTTAGCCCTGTTCAAGTTGTTCCCAAGAAAGGAGGAACAACAGTAGTCAAGAATGAGAAGAATGAGCTCATCCCCACAAGAATTGTGACGTGATGGCGCATGTGTATTAACTACAGGAAGTTGAATCAATCAACTCGAAAAGATCACTATCCTCTACCCTTCATTGATCAAATGCTAGAGAGGTTAGCTTGCCACAAATATTTCTGCTATCTAGATGGTTACTCAAGATTTTTCCAAATTCCTATTCATCCTGAGAACCAAGAGAAAACCACCTTCACCTGTCCCTATGGTACTTTCGCTTATCGCCGAATGCCATTTGGCCTGTGTAATGCACCTGCCACTTTCCAGCGTTGCATGACTAATATCTTTACTGATTTTGTTGAGACTATCATGGAAGTCTTTATGGACGACTTTAACGTCTATGGCATTTCCTTCGATAATTGTTTGACAAATCTATCGAAAGTTCTAAAACGCTATGAAGAAGTCAACCTTGTTCTCAATTGGGAAAAATGTCACTTCATGGTGAACGAAGGTGTAGTTTTAGGACACATCATTTCTGAGAGAGGTATTAAAGTGGATCGAGCTAAGATCCAAGTTATTGAACAACTGCCACCACTTGCTAATGTAAAAGGAATCAGGAGTTTCCTTGGCCACGCCGGTTTCTACCGACGGTTTATTAAAGATTTTTCAAAAATAGCCAAGCCCCTGACTGAGCTCCTTTTTAAGGATGCACCTTTTAATTTCACAAAGGAATGCCTTGAGGCATTCAACAAAATCAAACGCGCTCTAATCACCGCACCTATAATCCAGTCACCTGATTGGAATCTTCCATTTGAACTTATGTGCGATGCGAGTGATTATGCCGTTGGAGTTGTTTTAGGGCAAAGAAAGGAAAAGTTCCTTCATGCAATTTACTATGCTAGTAAAACCTTAGATCCTGCCCAAATCAACTATGCCACCACTGAAAAAGAACTTCTTGCCATTGTCTACGCCTTAGACAAATTCCGTTCATACCTTATAGGATCAAAAGTCATTGTTTACACTGACCATGCTGCCTTGAAATATCTGCTTTCAAAGAAAGAGGCAAAACCTCGACTTATCCGATGGATCTTACTCCTTCAAGAGTTCGATCTAGAGATCCGGGATAAGAAAGGAGCAGAGAATGTAGTCGCTGACCATCTCTCAAGGATAAGAGTAACTGAAATAGGATTGCCAACACCAATTAATGATTCGTTTACTGATGATTCATTAATGGCGATTGCTGACTCTTCTCCTTGGTATGCTGATATGGCCAATTTTCTTGTCAGTCGCCAGCTACCTTCTGACCTTTCTTATAACCAAAGAAAGAGATTTTTGCATAATGCAAAATTCTTTGTTTTGGATGACCCTTATCTTTTCAAGCTGTGCTCAGATGGTCTTTATAGACGATGTATCCCCCAGTGGGAAGTTAAAGGAGTTTTAGAAGAATGCCACTCATCTGCTTATGGTGGTCATCATGGTCCGTCCAAAACTGTAGCCAAAGTCTTACAATCCGGGTTTTTCTAGCCCTCGATGTTTAAAGACTCAAAAGACTTTGTTATGGCTTGTGACGCTTGCCAACGGATGGGTCAAATATCCAAGAGACATGAAATGCCTCAAAACGGCATATTAGAAGTCGAGATATTCGATGTCTGGGGTATTGACTATCAAGGACCATTCCCTTCTTCTAACGGAAATCGTTACATCTTAGTCGCTGTCGACTATGTTTCTATGTGGGTAGAAGCAATTGCCACCCCCACCAATGATGCTAGAGCTGTGATACGGCTATTTAAGAAGATCATCTTTCCACGTTTTGGTGTACCCAGAGCCGTGATTAGTGATCGAGGAACTCATTTTGGAGAAAAGTAGTTAGACACTCTGCTTGCCAAATATGGTGTGTATCACAGACGAGGATTAGCCTACCACCCTCAGACCAGCGTTCAAGTAGAAGTCTCAAACAGAGAATTGAAAACAATTCTTCAGAAAGTAGTCTCTAGATCTAGAACCGACTGGAGTAATAAGCTCGATGACACCTTATGGGCTTATCGCACAGCTTTCAAAACCCCGATTGGAACATCTCCTTATCGGTTGGTTTATGGAAAGGTCTGTCATCTTCCTGTCGAGTTAGAGTATAAAGCTTACTGGGCTATCAAAGAACTAAACTTAGACACTAAGCTTAGCACTGATAGACGACTTTTGCAACTCAATGAGCTAGAAGAATTTCGTTTGCAAGCTTACGATAATTCTAGAATCTATAAAGAGAAAACGAAGCGTTGGCACGACAAGAGGATAATTAAAAAAGAATTTAATGTCGGTGACCAAGTACTTCTTTTCAACTCCCGTCTGAAAATCTTTCCGGGAAAACTTCGATCACGATGGTCTGAACCATTCACTGTCACATATGTTAGCAAGTACGGCTATGTGGAACTAATAACTAGCAATGGTGAGAAATTCAAAGTCAATGGACACAGACTGAAACTTTACTATAGCAATTCCATCATCGGATGTTTAGATATTGTCTATACGGAGCGTCCATCCCCAACCTAATGATTTCATAGGAGGATTCGTCGAGCAGGACGTTAAACAAGCGCTTCTCAGGAGGCAACCCGTGTTTTCCCTTTTTGCATTTTTATTTTTGCTTTTTCCCTTTTACGTTGTTTTGTTAGATTTCCTTTGCAGATGAAAGAGCTTTTGAAGAATTTCTGAAGACCTTCCTTGTCAAGTCCAAAAGACTAGCTTGGGGGAGTCCGCCTTGGCTAGTAAACTTCATTTTTCTTTCATTTTTCCTTTCTTCCCATTAAGCATCTCGTTGCATGTTTAGTCTTTGTGCTCACATTGAGGACAATGTGATGTTTAGCTTGGGGGAGGGATTGCATTTTCCCATTTTGCATTTTAGTTGATCATTTTTCAAATTTTGAGTAAAAGAGAGAGAAGATTTTAAAATTTTGAACACAATTGAATGCTTTTCATGCTTTGCTTGCTTGTTTATTATGCTATCATGTTACATTTTCCAAACTTAGAGCTTTCAAAAGATAATGATTCAATATTTATTGAATTTTGCATACATGGGGAAGTCTTGTACACAGTAGGCATGGGATGAATCTATAGATGAGTACGCTTGATCTTGACATTTGGCAAGTTACATATATTGTAAGTGTGACACCCTCAAATTTGTGGAAAAAAAAAATTATTTAACTAAATAAAAGATAATTATACATAACGAAGGTGTCTTAGAATAAAAAGGTTCAACAAAAAGAAATAATATTATACAAAATAAATATCCAAAACGGGAGACATGTTTCCCGTATAAATACGAAATAAAAGAGTGTATAATAATATACAATCCTAAAGAACCGGATATAGGTCCAAGGTAAATACTTCGCTCGCTAGCTCGTCAATGTACCCAATGTATGCATCACAAACCTGCCAACCGCATTAAATATAAACACGGAAGCCACAGTCAGTGGGGAGTAACTCCGAGTTCTCCCAGCCACGAAATGTCGAGTTTAATGAAACATGAATAACATAAAAGCAATGTATATAGAAAATACAAAACCTTAACATATATGATATGCTTTTCATGTTATGAAACAATTAACTAACATATAACCTATCATATGAAAGCTATCATGTGAATCCGATAATAAAATATAACACGAGGTAGGGAAGCTGGTATGCTAGCTCAGAGGTTACCATTAACATGGCCATGATACACTCAAACCCTAATCAACACGTAATCATGTGAATCAGTTAACAACCGGTAATCCAAACTCTATCAACCTTAGCCGGCTTGCATCTCACCTTCTAAGATTCATAGAATCATACAAACATGAAAGACCAATACGTCTACAAACAGGCATAAGTTCTTAGCACCGTCAATAGTCGACTTCTGTAACTCGAGGCTATACCACAAGGTAGGAAAACATCCTAGTCCTAGACTGATCAGACCTAGCGACAACAGCTATTCCATTCCCCGTCCCATGACATAACCGTCTATGAGAAACTCTACTAGGCGACCCCCTAAGCAGAGATGGCTAGTAATTAAGCTGGCTCCCTTCCCAAAGCGGAACTCTTAGGATGCCATGCCCCGACTTGGAGATAAGCCCCCCAGGCCGTGACACAAAAGCTATCAAGCTGTGAACTATATACTCGTTAAAGATAGTAAGGCCTATCAATGACATGGTCCAAGCTACTCATTTAGAATTAGAATGGTCAAGACGCCATATACTCATAATTCTTTATGGGTACTTAGTCAACACGACATATATCATACAATCAAACCGTCACGGAAACAACTTCCTATCATGTGACTAATTGCATATAAATCATATTCAAATAACATATCGCCTCATATCTACTAAGGCTAATTCATTAATTAAATACAACATTACTTGAAGACAAATCCCCGACCCGAGTCCCGCGACGGGTCATCAGTCAAAACGGGGCTGACTAGATCTTAGTTTGACCAAACCCGTTTGGTCAAACCGGCTAGAAACAGAGTCTTTACCACATAGACTTGATCATAAAAATCATCATATCCATTACATGTTATTTTATTAAACTTCTAACATGTGAATTATTTAATCTTACTAAAAACCCGCTTGACTTAAAGGATTTCAAATTAAACTACGATCTCGTATTATAATTTCTAACATGTGAGAAATAATAATTTTTATGAAAAACCTTTTTAATTAAATATTTTACTTATTAACATTTCCCACTTGCTAAATATTACAAAACACGATAAATTAACACTAAACTCAAAAACCGTCACAAGTCCAACAAGGTGACTTTTGGGCTGATTTGGACCGGACCAAACATGGGCATGGACTGGCCCACGGGCTGTTTTGGGCTGTTTTGGGTTTTTTATCGACTTTACTAAAACCGTTTCCTAATATTTCCCGCATGCTTTAACATATTTAAAACCCGTCAAAACAACAACAAAACAAACAAGTATCGACACAACTCCCAAGCCAACTCCCGGACCAACCATGGACCCACCCAGACCGAACCTGGACCGGCCTGAACCGGCCTGAACCGGCTGGTTTGGGTCGGTTTTCCAGCCCCACCTCCGGCCACCCTACACGGTTTCAACAACCACCAATCCAAATTAATTCTAACATGATTTTAATTAACAACAACCATTTTAACAACCCATTTAATAATCATCCATACAAAAATGATGATTTTAAATAAATCATCCAACTATGTCAAGAACAACCAACATGTTATAAATTCATAAAACATAATAATAACCACTACTTAGCATGTTACTAACTAAAAATCCATACATCATAATAACATGAACAAAAACAAAAGATGAACCAAAAACAAAAGAAACAAAAGCTATGTAACATTAATTCGTCGAGTAACTCGGAATCGTTACCTTAGCTAGCAAGATCAATTAGCACCAAAATAAGAAGTATAAAATAAGAAAAACCCGTCTACTAATCTTCACCCAAAATATACGAGTCTCCAAACTCGTCTTCAAAATCTTCCCCTATGAGAAATGACAAGAAA
>JAIUZE010015242.1:0-25134 GCA_022085475.1 Heliosperma pusillum | reverse complement strand
GGCGGTGGAGTGGTAGCCGGAATTTTTAGTGAGGTTTTTTTTGGTTTTTTTTAGAGAATTATAGAGAGAGAAGGGAGGTAGAAAGAGAAGGAAAAAATGTGAGAATTAAAAAAATTGGGTGAGAAAATGGTATAAGTATTAGGGTTTGGTTGAGAATGGATTGTGTGTGTCTCACAATCTTGGCCTTTCATTTTGTTTTAATCCTAGCCCCTCATCCATTTGATTCAATGGTTTGGATGAGGACTTAAGGACTCAATGTTTAGACATGGACTTACATGATCTTATCTATATATATATATATATATATATATATATATATATATATATATATATATATATAGAGATAGGTTCTTATGAGTCCACCAATTTTTGTGAGTTCATGAGTCCTCATCTTGGCCATTGGATGAGGGAGATGAATGGATGAGATTGTAGAGACAAAAGCACACTTAACACTAATCATTTACCTATGCACTAATTAATTAACTTTCTCTCTCTAGCCTTTAGTTAATCACTTTTTGACCACTTTTGAATTTCTGAGATTTGTGAGTGTAACTTCAGCCCATATTTGTGAAACTTCAAACTAAAATGTGATTTCGACTATATAAATTTGAATTTATGAAACATCAAGACAAGTTTATGTGATTTTAGACTTTTTATGAGTGTAACTTCAGTCATTACGAGTGTCACTCCAACCATTATTTATGTAACTTCAAACTAAAATGTGATTTCGACTACATAAATTTGAATTTATGAAACTTCAAGACAAGTTTATGTGATTTTAGCCTTTTTATGAGTGTAACTTCAGTCACTACGAGTGTTACTTCAACCATTATTCGTGTGACTTCAAGCTAAAATGTGATTACGACTATATGAATTTAAATTTTTGAAACTGCAAGACAAGTTTATGTGATTTTAGACTTTTTATGAGTGTAACTTCAGTCATTATGAGTGTAACTCCAACCGTTATTTATGTAACTTCAAACTAAAATGTGATTTCGACTATATAAATTTGAATTTATGAAACTTCAAGACAAGTTTATATGATTTTAGCCTTTTTAGGAGTGTAACTTCAGTCATTACGAGTGTCACTTCAACCATTATTTTTGTAACTTCAAATCAAAATTTGATTTTGACTACATAAATTTGAATTTATGAAACTTCAAGACAAGTTTATGTGATTTTAGCCTTTTTATGAGTGTAACTTCAGTTATTACGAGTGTAACTTCAGCCCTTATTTGTGTCACTTCAGTCCAAATCTATGTAACTTCAGTCCAAACCTATGTAACTTCAGTCCAAACCTATGTAACTTCAATTATATAACTTTAGTCTAGTGTAACTTTAGATCTAGAAATAAAAACACCATAAAAAAATAAAAAAACGAAATCTAAAATAAATAAATAAAAACATAAAAAATTCAAAAAAAAACATAAAACATATTAAAAAATGTGTAACTTCAACAAAAAAAACTGTATAACTTCAGTCATTATATGGGTAACTTCAGTAACTAAAAGTGTAACTTCAGTCATTATATGTGAAACTTCAGTGAAACAACACCACTAACCACAAAATAATGTGTGTTACTTTAATAATATCAAGTGTAACTTTAAGGTCATTTTGTGTTACTTTAATAAATAATATGTGTTACTTTATATATGTGACTTTAATAAATAAGACATGTAACTTTAATAGAGAATTTGTGTTACTTTAATATACAATAGGTGTAACTTTAATAGAGAATTTATGTTACTTTAATATATAATATGTGTGACTTTAATAGAGAATTTGTGTTACTTTAATATACAATATGTGTGACTTTAATAAATAATATGTGATATTTTAATAGACGTCATTAAAGTTTGACCCACATTCTCAGATCTAAAAAATACAAAGAAAAACAGAAAAATAATAATGAGATCTAAAAAATAAAAACATAAAAACTTCAGTGTAACTTTATTATTTAAAAGTGTAACTTTAAGCCTTAAAAGTGTAACTCCAAGCCTTAAAAGTGTAACTTCAAGCCTTAAAAGTGAAACTTCAAGCCTTAAAAGTGAAACTTCAAGCCTTAAAAGTGAAACTTCAAGCCTTAAAAGTGTAAATTCAAGCCTTAAAAGTGTAACTTCAGTCTTTAATTTGTTACTTCAATCCTTCCATGTGTAACTTCAATTATTATAAGTGTTACTTCAGTATAAACTTTAGATCTGGAAATAAAAACACCATAAAAAAAATGACACCTAAAATAAAGAAATAAAAACATAACAAATTTGGAAAAAAAAACAAAAACATAAAAAAAAAATGTGTAGCTTTAGTAAAAAATGTGATACTTTTATAAATAAGTTGTGTGACTTTAATAGACTACATATGTAACTTTAATATATAAGGTGTGTAACTTTAACAGAATATTTGTGTTACTTTAATAGAAGTTATTAAAGTACCCTTTATCATATAAAAAAAAAAACAAATCTGAAAATATAAACAACAAAAAAAAGAAAAAGAAATAAAAAATAAGAAACTTAAACAACCCAAGAACAACCACCACCACCTTGACCCCACCCTCACCCCGACGCTACCAGCCCCACCCTCAACTCCCGCGACCACCTCTTTTCTCCTCTCCTCTCCCACTAACCACCACCAACACCCACCACAATTCGTTTCTCTGTTTTTTTTTAGCGGATCTGAATTGGTGGAGGCGAAGGCGGCGGCGTGGCAGAGAGGAGTGAAGGAGAGAGGACGACGACGACGGAGAAGGAGGCGGTGTGGTGCGAGGAAGGCCGTGATGGTGCGGTGAGGAGGTGTTGTGGTGCGAGGAAGGCCGTGAGGAGGCGGTGTGGTGCGGTGAGGAGGCGGCAAGAGGAGAAGAAGGCCGTGGTGTAGAGCCGGTGGTGTGGTGGTGGGTGTTGTGAGTCGTGGTGGTAGGGGGTAGTGGGTCGTGGTGTCGTCGGTGGTGAGTGGGTGGGTGGTGGGTGGTGGTTTTATTTGTAGATCTAGTATTTTCTAGTGGTAGATCTAGTTTTTTTTTCTTTTTCAAAAAAAAATTGTTGTTTTTCGGGTGGCCAGCGGTGGGCGTGGCCGGCGGTGGGCATGGCCGGCGGTGGGCGTGGCCGGCGGTGGAGTTGCCGGTGGAGAAGAGAAAGAGAGAAAGTGAAAGAAGGAGTTTTAGAGAGAAGGAGGGGGGAGTTTTAGAGAGAAGGAGGAGGGAGTTTTGAATGAATGAATTGTGTGAGAATTGGGTGGGAGAGGGTGAGTTATTAGTGGTTTAATTAGTGTTGTAGTAAGAGAGTGGGTTAAACACCTTCTTAATGACATTTTTTGTGTTTTAATCTCAACCATCCATTACCAAGATCCAAAGGTCACTAAGAGGACTCATGGACTCAAAGTTTTGGGGTGGACTCACTTGATCCTTTCTCTATATATATATATATATATATATATATATATGAGTACATACTTTACTCATAAGGTATGTGAGTAGGGACAACACTAAACACAAGACGACTAAGCCATAAGCAGACGAATATTTTGGGGAAAAATATACACACGGTATTTGATAAGTAAGATTGATGTTTTGACCCTCAGCTCGGTAGAATTTGAATCTAGCTATGTCTTTATATGTGCAAAAATGAACTTAAATGAGATGACGTTACTCAGAGGTACTAAATTTCAATGCAACTTCCCCACATGCCTTAATTTTGACATAAGTTAGCAACTTTTCCCACGCTAGAACTGTAATTTTGAGGGGGATATATAACATATGTGTAATGTAATTTTGTAACCCTATGTCTTCTGTGCAACGGTTTTACATGAATGTTAATGGTAATACAATGGATGAGGCAAATTAATCCCGCTAAATTCCTAGATTTTGAGGAACTCTCGGGTGCCTCCTCGTCAACAAAAAACGCCTAATGTTCGACACATTTTGTCAAAACATTCACAAAAATTGTAAATTACAAAAGTTGAATTCAATATATTGTCATTTAAAAAATTACAATTAGAGGCATTAAGAATATCAACAACAGTACAACTAAATGCTTGATGGGCTCTTCATGTTGTGCTGTTTATGAGCTGAATAGTTGTCTAACGGCATAATCCACTGTAAAAAAAAAAACAAATTAACCTCATTAATTAATGACAAAATTATTCGTAAAGAAATTCAATAATATTATGGTACACATAATATTCTTCTTGTACACATAAAATTCTTTAATTATAGTTTACACTTAAATGTGTAATGTAAGATTACTAACCTATTTCCGAGTTAGGTGCAAGTGTTTTTTCCGATTTTCCGTTAGGACCTGTAAAAAATGACCAAAATATGGTGAGACTAATGTTTGTCTAATAGAAAGATCAATTGATCTCATATAAGACCGTTGTATGACGTACAACTATGTAAAACAAATTATCAGCTTATGCACCTCATTAGATGCATGAGTTGTTATAAAGTTTTGTAAATCATACAACAACTTTATTTGAGAATGTACTTACTTGGAGCAAGTGAGGGATATAGCGACGGTGAGCTTGCATCTTCTAGATGAATTGAAGGCGATCCTAATAAGATGATCAGACGTTAGTCGTTGAAACAAATATTGTCGATGATAATCTCTAATTTGACGGGTCTTCTTTTAATTAATCGCAAGTTAACATCTTTCAAAATTAATCGCATGATTAATTCCGATCATTTATTTTTACCAAATGACCCCTTACACTTATAACTTACGTACCTTCTAGTGCCCCTGGTGGTGGTGGTGTACTTGCCGGAGTTGAAACTGCTTCAAATGAAAGAAACAACCACGATTAATTACAATTCTCTACTCATTACAATTAATAAAACAACTCTTACGCGCTAAATGCCTCAATTTCCTCAAAGGCGTCCTATTATGGCGGAATAACTGTGTCGAAGATTACATCAAATGATAGTCCTTTAGTTATGTAAGAACTGTAAACAGCTAATTTCCTGCATACCTGATGGTGTATCCGGAGTCGACTCTTGAGATACATGAGGACCTAAAAGTTCAGTGTACCGTAAAATCAACTCAGTAAAATTGTGGAACTAATTGAATGAGAGGAATCAATAAGGTAAAATAAACAGTAAGTCTCTCTTAAGACATGTGGTATCCGTCTTTAGTCAAGATGGATAAAATGTAATTTACGATATAAAGTGTCAGTAAAACAATGACTTGAATTAGTTGAGAATTCACACAGTAATTTAGCGAAAAGGTCTATCAGTTGAGCAACAACTGAAGTTGTAGGCTCGGATTGATCATAGTTGTCTCGTTCATTGGAGAAGCAATCATCTTCATCTGGACCTCCAACAAGAGCCCCGTATACAATGTTTGGATTTGGGTTAGAGGTTTTGTACCATGACTCGAACCCTTGGACGCATCCTATAGGGTCGAGAAGTGTAGATAGAGACGGGATGGAAGAGCCTCTATGGTGAATTTTTTGAGGGTACTTGGTTCCGAATCCTACTAAGTAACTCATTGACAGAGGATTTTTACCAAGAATGTAATCTGCCTGTATGAGCAAAGTCGGAAAACCATGTTAATTAGCGTTATCTAACACTAACTCAATTTATCAGTACCGTTTTATGATGATTAGTTCAGATGCCAACTGGTTAGTTAGTAAATTCATGAGAGGTGGTACTCATGACCTAAATTCAAATCCCGTCATCATCAAATTCACCCTTGTGTCTAGTCGCGCACATTGAGTTGATAATCGGTGCCCTCGGATATTATAAACATTTCTCTAATGTATTTCATACTGTGTTTTGCAAAGCAATGATGTCTACACAAAATATACTATAATTTGTAAGTTTATTCGATTGTTTTTTACTATTTGTACAAGATACGAAGTTTAAATTTTAATTAACAGTTATTGAAATTTTATATCAATATTTATGCATGAAATCGAATATTTTCTATATAAGTTAAATACCAAACCCGTGCAATTTTGCACGGGTATAAAACTAGTTCTATTATTACCTTACACAATAACTAGTTTACTTTACAGAATAACTACTTTTACTCTATAAAATAACTAGTGATACTTTATACAATAATTACTATTACTCTATACAATAACTAGTGTTACAATATAAAATAACTACTCTTACTATATACAATAACTACACTTACTCTATATAATAACTAGTGTTACTCTATACAATAATTAATCTTACTCTATACAATAACTAGTGTTACGCTATAGAATAACTACTCTTAATCTTTACAATAACTAGTACTCCATATGTCCCAGTCAATTGTTATCCTTTGTCTTTTACACGTTTGACAATGAGCATTTCATTTCGATAATATCTTTTACTACATAAGTGGGAAAATTATAAAATTTTGATAATCTTAACGTACTCATTAAGAGGAATCAAACAAGATTTTTCATGACTATATTTTGTTTATGCTTTGAAAATTATTTTTAAAAATTCTCTTCCTTTATGAATAGTGTCCAAAAAGCAAAGGTCAACAATTCACCGGGACGGAGGGAGTATTACACTATTAAATAACTACTCTTTCTTTATACAATAACTACTATAACTCTATACAATAACTAGCGTTACAATATACAATAACTGGTCTTACCCTATATAATAATTAGTTTCACTCTATTAAATAACTACTCTCACTATATAAAATATTCGGGGTGTTAAACCACTATAAAATAACTGGTGATGTCACTATTTCATAAAACACAAATTCTCATTTGTAACGGACCGACCCGTCGCAAGCTTGCGACGGGTCATATCCCCCTCACAAAGTGCAAGTGGAGGTGCAAGTGGGTGGGAAATGGAGCCCCCCACTTGCACTCCCACTTACACTTTGTGAGAGAAAGGTGACCCGTCTTAAGCTTGCGACCAAGCAAGACTTGTTGTTCATAAAATAACCGTGTTCTAATGTACAATAACTAGTGTTACTCAATTGAATAACTTATGTTAATTTATACGACAACTTATGTTTATTCGTTTATGTGGGATTTGAACCCACATCATATGCAAATTGCACAATACTCTACCATTTAAGCTAATTGATGACCACAATATCAACAAGAAACAAAACCTCAAGATCATAATGGCGAAGAGAGAATGTGACAAACTGATAAAAAAGACCAAAAAGTAATACCTAAGAACCTAAAATAACATGTAGAAACAAAAGTAATTGAAGTGTACTGCAAGCCTCCCAATCATTAATGAGCAATCAAAATTTAAAATTAAGATACCCTCTTTCTTGTTTACAAAGTACAAATTCGATCACTAATATGAATTTTTGAAACATCAAAGTGAATTTGAAAACACTTCAAAATAATTCTGCAATTAAGCTGCACGTCACTTACATCAAGATTCTTTAATTTGCGTATGATGATTTCATTGTTGTTGGTAAAAATTTCATTGTTGGTAGAAAGCTGCATCAAAAATATGGTGTCTCGAAAGTAAGAAAAATAACCGGCTGGGAGGGAATGAAAATCAGAAGGTAGTTGATGATTTGTACCTCCGCGTCTTTTTGATTTATCATAGCCATCTATTGCATCTAATCTGACGGCTCTAAAATGTAAGGGTAACTCATCAAAAATGACCCAACTCATATGATCATATATATATATATATATATATATATATATATATATATATATATATATATATAGAGGCTGAATCAGGTGAGGCCGTTAATTTTGGCGAGGCGGGCTGCCTCACCAAATTCACTGGGTTGATTTTCAGTTTTTTCACTGGATTGAAAATTTGAGTTCATCCATTTCTTTTCATTTGAACCAAGTACTATCTTTAAAATAAAATAGACAAAACCCCAAACACTTTACTTTGTCTCTCTCTGATTTACACAAATTAATTGAGCTTGTACTTGATTTTGTGAAACTTGCACTTGATTTTGTGAATCTCTAACCTGATTTTGTGAAACTAAGACTTTATTTTGTGAATCTAAAAATTGAATTGTTAATTTTGAACATACAGTAGCATTTACAAAACTCTATGTTAATTGTAAATATATTTTTTTATCTATGTGGGATTCGAACCCACACCTAGCACAACGCTCTACCTTTTGAGCTTATAGATAATATAGTGCAAATTGATTTATACATTTAACAAATAAAAAACACATACATTAAAGTATTAGTAAAGAGTTAATGTGTGAATCTTAAACTTTGTGCTGTGAGCATAGGACCTATCTTATGTAGTTTCACAAAATAAAGCCCACGTTTCACAAACCTTAGGCGCAGGATTCACAAAATAGAGGCATACTTTCACAAAGTCAGTACCTATATTCACAGCAGTTTCACAAAGTAAGGTTCATGACCCACACCACAAAGTCCAATATTCACAAACCTTAGGCGCAGGATTCACAAAATAAAGGCCTACTTACACAAAGTCAATTCCTATGTTCACAACAGTTTCACAAACTAAGTTCTTATACTCACACCACAGAGTCCAAGATTCACAAACTAAACCCTAAAAAAGGGAGGGTGAACCCCTATCGAGGGTGAATGGGATCACAAGGGGTAGAATTTCTTATTTTCAAGGAGTTTCACAACCTTCGGTCTGAATTCACAAACAAGCCAAGTTTCACAAACCTAAGCTGTAGAATTCACAAACAGATGCCCTAATTTAACAAATAAAAAGCCTATTTTAAAGGAATTTCACAAACTTGGGTCTTAGAATCACAGCACAACAAGCCAAGTTTCACTAACCTAAGCTGTAAGATTCACATACACATTAAAATGTACATGTATTGCTTATATAATAAAATGTACGTGTAGAATTCACAAACCTAAGATGTAGAATACAACAAGCCAAGTTTCACAAACCTAAGCTGTAGAATTCACAAACAGATGCCCTAATTTAACAAATAAAAAGCCTATTTTAAAGGAATTTCACAAACTTGGGTCTTAGAATCACAGCACAACAAGCCAAGTTTCACTAACCTAAGCTGTAAGATTCACATACACATTAAAATGTACATGTATCGCTTATATAATAAAAATGGATCTTGAGGATTTTTCATTACAGCTAATGAACTTTCTTTGTGAGACTATTGGAAGGTTCGAGAGAGATTGTCTAAGTTTGACAAAATCAAGTGTCGGATACACACGAACAAGAAGGCAGACATTAAACGCGACTGAGACAATGTGACGAGTGTGCAAAAATCAAGTATAATATTCTGATAGACATGTCTTAAATGCACAAAAAGCGAACATGCACGCATCATATAATTGGCAAAGATGATTGTAATGAAGCATAACTAACATCGAATCGAGATATTTCCACTATCTTTTAGACAGTTAGAATATTAGGTAGCATAACTAACACTTGAATCATCATCAGTAGCAGCAACACTATAAACCTTAGGAATAGAAATCACAAAAATTAACCTAATAATACATAGGAAATTATAAAAAAGCGAAAATAATGAAACGAAACACTAAAACGATTAGAAATAAGCGTACAAAGTCGAAATGTCGGAGAAATAAAATGAGAAATCGCGAAAAAATTGCAAAACAGGAAAAAAAAAACTCACTATATAAACTAATTAAATAAGTTTATGACAATTATTTGACAACTTAGGATGAATCGAAATTAGGAAATAAAAAGAAGAAGAAGTAGAAGAAGAAACACAGCAGTAATAATATTACATCAGTCCACCATTTTCGAATCTTAAAGAAGAAGAAACGACCTTAAAAGCTTCGAGCTAAGTTCATCAATGGCTTCCACCGCCGATTTAATCCGATCAATTGAATCGACGTTGGGAGTAACTATATCATCCGATCCTAATCTATCGTTAATCATCTTATCAACTTCATTAGCGTTAATTCTAGGGTTTGCGTTCATTTTATGGAGAAGATCTAGCGATGGCGGTGCGAATTCCAAGGTTATACTTCCTCCGAAGCCATTGAAGACTGATGTTGAAGATGATGATGAACTTGAACTTGTTGCTTCTGGTAAAATTAAAGTTACTCTTTTGATTTGATTTAATTTAATTTGATTGATTGATTAATTATTTTGGTGATTATGATTTGTGGTTGAATGCTGTTGCTTGTTGAGTTCGTCGCGGTTTTGAGTTTAGCTCACTAACAGAGAGAAAGAGGAAATAAAAAGAAGACTTAAGAATGAGCATTGATATAGTTAAATTGAGGTTTTATGTATTGCAACGTGGCACAATCTGGTGCTTGAATTTCTTTTTAATTGGACGGTGGAGATGGGTACAGCTGCCTCACCCTAAGAAGGGTGCCTCACATGATTCAATTCCTATATATATATATATATATATATATATATATATATATAGAGAAAGGATCATGTAAGTCCTCTTAGGAAAGGTGAGTCCATAAGTCCTCTTATAGGCCCTTGGATCTTGAAAATGAAGGGTTGAGATGAAAACAAGAAAATGGTCATTAGTTGGTGTTTAATCCACTTCTCTCACATCCACACTAATCAAACCCACTAATACATCTATCCCTCTAACCCACTTTTTCCACACAATTCAATTCATTCTTAACACTCCCTCCTTCTCTCTACAAAAATACTCCTCCTTCTCTCTAAAACACCCTCCTCTATTCTCTCTAAATTCAAACCAACCACCAAAAACAAAAAACCTAGATCTAAAAAAAAAAACTCCTCTCATCTTCCTCACAATGGCCTCCGTCGACCACCACACCGCCGGCCTCCGTCGACCATCACACCGCCGGCCATCTCCTCTCTTCTTCCTCACCACGGCCACCGCCGGCCTTCCCACGTCTCCTGCCACCGCCACCGCTCCCTTCACCACCACCGTCCGTGCATGCTCTCCGCCGTCGCTCCTCCTCCCTCCGCCTCTCCTACCTCCGTCGTCTCTCCTCTCACCACCCAACTGCCGCTCCCTCTTCTATCCTCCTCTCACCACCTCCGTCTCATCACCTCACCCAAAACCACCTCCTCCTCACCCTTTTATTAAATCTGAAAAAAAAAAATATTAGATCTAACACCACATGTACACTACCCGACCAACCACCCTCCATCCCCACTACTTACCCCAACGACCTACCACCACGACCCACTACCACCATACCGTCACACCACCGGCCTCCTCCCGCACCAGCCACCTCCTGTCCTCCCTCCGACGTCCACTGCCGCTGCCCAGTCGGTGGTGGTGGATCTTGGTGTGGGAAGTTGTGGTGGTTTGGGCTAGATCTACTTTTTTTCCTTTTCTTTTTTCAAATTCTTATGCATTTTTTTTGTGTTTCTTGTGTTTTTCTGTTTTTATTTTTACTCCTCTCCATCTTTTCTTATGTCTTGTTTTCTTACTTTTAAGATCTATTTTTTATTTTTTTCAGATTTGCTTTTAAATTTTTTTTGTGTGTTAAGGATTTTTGTCCTATTTTAAGGCTGATTTGTCTGATTTTTTCGAGTTACACAATTAAAGACTGAAGTTACACTTTTAAGGCTTGAAGTTACACTTATAAGCCTTAAAGTTACACTTATAAGTCTTGAAGTTACACTATTAAGGCTTGAAGTTTTGATTATTTTTCTGTTTTGCTTGTCTTTTTCCTTTTCTTTTTCTTCTTCAGTTTTGCTTAAATATTTGTTTTGTTTATTTTTCTGTTTTTCTTTGTTTTTGAGATCTGAAAAGGTGGGTCAAACTTTAATGACGTCTATTAAAATATCACATATTATTTATTAAAGTAACACATATTGTATATTAAAGTCACACATATTGTATATTAAAGTAACACATATTATATATTAAAGTAACACAAATTCTCTATTAAAGTTACACATATTGTATATTAAAGTAACACAAATTCTCTATTAAAGTTACATGTCTTATTTATTAAAGTCACATATATCAAAGTAACACATATTATTTATTAAAGTAACACAAAATGACCTTAAAGTTATATAATGACTGAAGTTACACTTTTTATATCTGAAGTTACCCATATAATGACTGAAGTTACCATGAAGTTTTTTTATATGTTTTATATGTTTTATATGTTTTTATATGTTTTATATGTTTTATATTTATTAAAGTAACACAAAATGACCTTAAAGTAACACATTTTTTTATATGTTTTATGTGTTTTTTTAATTTGTTATGTTTTAATTTTTTTATTTTAGATTTCGTTTTTTTATTTTTTTATGGTGTTTATATTTCTAGATCTAAAGTTACACTATTTTAGACTAAAGTTATATAACTGAAGTTACATAGGTTTGTACTGAAGTTACATAGGTTTGGACTGAAGTTACAGAGATTTGGACTGAAATTTGACTAGTTTGGACTGAAGTCACACTAGAAAAGACTAATGCATAAAACTACACTATAAATGACTAAAGTTATACAAATAATAATTGAAGTTTCACTAATAAAGTAAAATGTTACACTCATAAAAATGCTAAAATTTAATTGTATTTTGGGTTAAAGTTACACATATAAGGCTTGAAGTTACACAAATAATGGTTGAAGTTACAATCAGAAAAGGCTAAAATCACTTAAAATTGTCTTAAAGTTACATAAATTCAAATTCATATAGTCGAAACCACATTTTAGCTTGAAGTTACATAAATAATGGTTGAAGTTACACTCGTAGTGACTGAAATTACACTCATAAAAAGGCTAAAATCACATAAACTTGTCTTCAAATTTCATAAATTCAAATTTATGTAATCGAAATCAAATTTTAGTTTGAAGTTACAAAAATAATGGTTGAAGTAACACTCGTAGTGACTGAAGTTACACTCCTAAAAAGGCTAAAATCACCTAAACTTGTCTTGAAATTTCATAAATTTAAATTTATATAGTCGAAATCACATTTTAGTTTGAAGTTTCATAAATAACGGTTGAAGTTACACCCATAATGACTGAAGTTACACTCATAAAAAGTCTAAAATGACATAAATTTGTCTTGAAGTTTCATAAATTCAAATTTATATAGTTGAAATCACATTTTAGTTTGAAGTTTCATAAATAACGGTTGAAGTTACACTCATAATGACTGAAGTTGCACTCATAAAAAGTCTAAAATGACATAAATTTGTCTTGAAGTTTCATAAATTCAAATTTATATAGTCGAAATCACATTTTAGTTTGAAGTTTCACAAATATGGGCTGAAGTTACACTCACAAATCTCAGAAATTCAAAAGTGCTCAAAAGTGGTTAACTAAAGGCTAGAGAGAGAAAGTTAATTAATTAGTGCATAGGTAATTGATTAGTGTTAAGTGTGCTTTTGTCTCTACAATCTCATCCATTCATCTCCCTCATCCAATGGCCAAGATGAGGACTCATGGACTCACAAAAATTGTTGGACTCATAAGAACCTATCTCTATATATATATAGGGGCGGGATTTGGTGCGAACTAAAGTACGGTGCGAATCGTACGAACTAGCTTAAAACAGTCAGACCAAGTAATTAATAAAAGTCAACCTTATAACTCCAAACATACTGATTTCCCGTCACTTCCAATCCCCCATTTTACTCTCTCCTTTACATACTCACATATACAGCATACCCTTGCCGGTGACCACCGGAGCTCCGGCTAGACGACGTCACCGCCATCTTCTTTTTAATATCGGCGGCTTAGATCTGGTCGAACACCAACATCTCTTTATCCCATCCACCAACATTAGTCGTTGACCGTCGTCCCGGAGCTCCGTTTGTCACAAATACCACGGCGAGCTACTCTAGCGTACTTAGTCGTCCCATTCACCGTTGGTGTATCAATGGCGTACTTAGTCGTAGTTATGGTGGGCAGCAAAGTCGGGAGAAAGTTTACTTCGATTAATCAGATAGTTTATCTTACAGATTGTTGATTGAAAGGAAATGGCGATTGGTTCTCCGTGGCTTCTGGACTCCGGTTGCGGTTCCGAATTGGATATCGTCTTTGGTCACCAGAGTATTCAAATGGTGGTGGTTGAACTTTTATGATTTTGCAGGTGAGTCGAATGTTGGAGCTGCTGCGGTGGTCCGCGACATTACTTCTGACGTTGGAGCTGCTGCGGTGATCGAAGGACTGCAGGGGAGGTTCCAACTGGAGGAGTGGAGTGGTGCTAACTAAAAGATGAAGGCGATTTGAATGGTGGACTCGACCTGAGGATTGAAAGTTATGGTGGCTCGCGCGGTAGTTATCCGTTGCTTTTGGACTCGGGTTGCAGTTCCGAGTTGGATATTGTTATTCAAAAGGTGATGGCTGGAGATGTATGAATTTGCAGTTGGTTAAATATTCCGTAGTTATCAACTTATCTTGAGCAAAGTATTAAAATTGTTGATCATCAACAAATGAATTTGACTTAAATAGTTGAAAATAGGCATGAAAACAGGAAAAGAGGGTGAAACTAGTTACTGTTAGTTTATTGAAAATTAGACAAAAAAGAGGAAAAATTTGGTGAATATTCCAATCAAGTTGCCGCAATTAAAGGATTCATGATTGTTTGAACAAAGTTTGAATTGGGGGTTTAATGTGTGATCGTAATAAAGGCATGTATGTAATTGAGTGAATCAAAACATGCCATTTTTTCAATTAAAAACAGCTATCAATCACCAAATATGATTCCAATCAATATAAATCAAGTTGCAAACTGAAATGGAAAATGATAGCTTGTACCTTAAACTATAATTGGGCAAAACATGTGTATCTAACAACTTAGAGAAATGGATCTAGTTAGTTAGACATATGTATATAGCAATTTAGAGAAATGTATTTAGCTAGTTAGAGGTATGTATCTAGCAATTTAAAAGAGTGTATTTTGCTAGCAAATTAAAGAAGTGCATCTAGCAACTTAAACGAGTATATCTAGCTAGTTAGAGGAGTGTATCTTGCAACTTAAACGAGTGTATCTAGCTAGTTAGAGGTATGCATCTAGCAAATTAAAGGAGTGTATCTAGCAACTTAAACGAGTGTATCTATCTTGTTAGAGGAGTGTATCTAGGAACTTAAACGAGTGTATCTAGCTAGTTAGAGGTATGAATCTAGCAAATTAAAGGAGTGTATCTAGCAACTTAAACGAGTGTATCTAGCTAGTTAGAGGAGTGTATCTAGCAACTTAAACGAGTGTATCTAGCTAGTTAGAGGAGTATATCTAGCAACTTAAATGAGTGTATCCAGCTAGTTATAAGCATGTATCTAGCAACTTGAACGAGTGTATCCAGCTAGTTAGCGGCATGTATCTAGCTACTTAAACGAGTGTATCTAGCTAGTTAGCGGTATGTATCTAGGAACTTAAACAAGCGTATCTAGCTAGCTAGAGGTATATATGTAGCACCTAAGTGTATCTTGCTAGCTCAAGGTATGTATCTAGCAACTTAAACAAGCGTATCTAGCTAGCTAGAGGTATATATGTAGCACCTAAGTGTATCTTGCTAGCTCAAGGTATGTATCTAGCAACTTAATGGGAACAAACAAGGGAGATGACTATCCTTCCGTGGGATAGCAAATGGTTTAGGGTTGGATCATACCGATGGAGTTTTGCTCTACTAGTCAAATTTCTATTTTGTGTTTGGGGAAGTGGAGAACTAGTTTTAGACAACCAACATTATATTTATTATAATTATTTATCGTTTGATCAGTAGAGGCTAATATAGAATAAAACCTATTTATATGAAAATGTTATCCAACTATATTTGTGTAATATGCTACCACTTCTCACATTATAGAGCACCACGACATTCAAAACTACCAATACTTCGTCAAATTATACACTTGAGCAACATAAATGTTCAAGATATCATCTTCATGATAAAATTAATAATAAGAAAAAATTAATGTGAAACTAAATTATTTTAATTCTACAATAACTACAAAATATCATGTGTACTGAGCATTTTAAAAATCTGTATTTAGCGTCCTAAGACATGTATTTAAAAAGATAAAGGTGTGTATCTAGCAAGTTAAAAAAGTGTATCTAGTATTTGATACACAAATTGATTTGTGCATCCGAGTGATATATGTGTATGTGAAATGATTTTCATGTATCCACATGGACCACATCATGTCACCTAAACATGAACCACCCCGCCATCACCAGCAAACCACCAACGCCCTTACAACAACCACGTCGATGTGGCTACTCCGGTCATCAGATGGTATCCGGCAGTTTAACCACATATATCTTGGACGATATTTTGTAAATTTTCTCGCAATGCCACCACAACTAACAACACCACCCGCAGCCACTTATGACTTATCTAGCCAGCAGCCATCAAATGACATCAACGACTACTCTGACGATCCATTACCCCTTTGCTGTCACTTCAGTCTCATGTCTCCTGCAACCAAGACAATACCGCCCCCTGACTTGTCCCATGTCCATTCCCATGGCTGGACGGCCGCCATTCCCACCAAAAACATGTCCATTCCCTCCATCATGCTTCCCTTGCCCTTGCTGCCCTTCTCCTTCCCTATGAACAACATCGCCGCCACACGCCATATTCGGTCTTCCGCGACCTATGTCAGGTCGATTTGCCAAGCACCACTATCTTTTACTCACCTCGCACACCGACGACCATGAGGGTCAACTATTTTAAAGCCAAAATCGAAATTTAATAGATAGATATACAAAAAAACAAAGTACAGATTCAAAAAATTAACAAGACGATGAAGTTATCGGGAAGTTGAGAGGCAAAAATTGGTGTCGGATCTCCGGGCAGCGGTGATGGACATTGTCGTATTTCCTGACGAGTTTTATAATGGAGAGTGAGGGCTCGACATGAAAGAGAATAAAAATATGAGCGACGAATGTCTCCGGCCAACTGGCGGGTGGAGGGTGGGAGGCGACGGCTATGGTTGACGATGCACCGGCGTTGGCACCCTTTAATTATTGGGAAGGAGAAGCTCCAAGGGAAGTGTATTACTGGATGTGCAGTAATGGATGTGCAGGAGTGTTGGGTAGGAAGTAGTGGACTCATGGGGACCGTATATTTTGTAATATGAGGTTTCTTAATAAGTTCGTAAGTTCGCACCCAACTTATAGTTCGCACATGAGCCTGATTCTATATATAGATATGCAAGTTCTAATGAGTCCACCTTCAAAATTGAGTCCATGAGTCCTTATCTTGTCCATTGGATGAAGAGGATGGAGGGACAAGATTAAAACAAGATGGAGGGTCAAGATTAAAAGAAAAATGGATGGACAAGATTAGAATAAAATGAAGGGACAAGATTAAAACAAAATGAGTGGGTTTTATTGACTTCCACCTACATTACGAGTGTAACTCCAACCATTATTTTTGTAACTTCAAGCTAAAATGTGATTTTGACTATATAAATTTGAATTTATGTAACTTTAAACAAGTTTATGTGATTTTAGACTTTTTATTAATATAACTTCGGTCATTACGAGTGTAATTTCTATCTTTCTTAGTGTAACTTTAAACCAAAATGTGATTTCAACTATATAAATTTGAATTTATGTAAGTTTAAGATAAGCTTATGTGATTTTTGCCTTCTTATGAGCATAACTTTAGTCATTAAGAGTGTAACTTCAACCATTATTTTTGTAACTTTAGATTAAAATGTGATTTCGACTATATAAATTTGAATTTATATAATTTTAAAACAAATTTATGTGATTTTTGTTTTTTTTATGAGTATAATTTCAATTCTTAATTGTGTAACGCTTCATTTATTGATTGTGTAACTTTAGTCAATTATAGTGTAACTTTATACTAAAGTGAGATTTAATATATTAATTTGAATTTTTTAAGACATGTTTAGGTGACTTTAGTCTTTTCTAGTGTAACTTCAGTCCATACTAATGTAACTTTAGTCATTAATAGCGTAACTTCAGTCCTTAATAGGGTAACTTTAGTCCATAATTGTGCAACTTTAGTACATAATTGTGCAACTTTAGTACATAATTGTAACTTTAGTTATAAAACTCTTAAATGGTGATTTAATATAATAATTTGAAATTTTTAAGACATGTTTAAGTGACTTTATTCTTTTATGGTGTAACTTTAGTTATTAATAGCGTAACTTCAGTCCTTGCTTATGTAACTTTATTTATAAAATTCTTAAATGGTGTAACTTTAGTGCATAATTGTGTAACTTTAGTGCATAATTGTATAACTTTAGATCTGGGAAAAAAATACAAGATCTAAAAAAAAAGTGAATCTGGAAAAAAAAAACAAAATATATGTAGAAAAAAAAACAAACTCTAAAATAACTAAAAAAAAGTGAATCTGAAAAATAAAAAAAAAAATTAGATGAAGAAAAAATAAAAAAATGAGATCTAAAATAAAAATAAATAACCTAAGAAATCTGAAAAATAAAAAACGAGATCTAAAGGTGGTGGTGATTTTTTTTTCAGACCTAAATGGTTGTGATTTTTTTTGTATTCACCAACCACAAACAATAATTTTATCCTCCATCAACCACCAACAAAAAACAGAAAAAAAAAAAAGATAATAGAAAAAAAAATCTTAAAATGTAGTGCAAATCTCAAAAAAAAAAAAAAAAAAAGAGAAAGGAATGATGAGGAGAGGAGGCAGCAGGGGCCAGAAGGAGGAGGGAGGAGGGAGGAGGAGGGAGGAGGGAGGAGGGAGGAGGGAGGAGGGAGTGTTTGTCGGCGGAGGAGGAGGCGAACGGAGAGGAGGCGGAGAAGGGCAGAGGCGGCGCAGGGGGAGGCGCGGCATAGGGAGGCGCGTAGCAGGTGGCGGCGGAAGAATGTGTTGACGGCGGGTGAAGGTGGCGGTGATGGGAGGATGAGGCGGCGACGGTGAAGGTGAAGGTGGTGTCGGCCGGTGGGTTAAGGGTGGTAGTGTTTTTTGGTTTTTTTTAGAGGAGAGTAGAGAGAGAAGGGAGGTAGAAAGAGAATTAGAGGATATGAAAATGAGAGAAAGAGGTGAAGCAATGGTACTTATATTAGGGTTTGAAGGAAAATGATTCCATGTGTCTCAAAATCTTGGCCCTTCATTTTGTTTTAATCCTAACCATCCATCATCTTGATCCAATGGCTTGGATTAGGACTCAAGGACTCAAAGGGAAGGGGGAGACTCATTTGAACCCACTTCTATATATAAATATATATATATATATTAATATATATATATCATATATATATATATATATATATATATATATATATATAGAGGTGGGATCCGGTGAGTCCATCTAAATATTTGAGTCCGTGAGTCCTAATAACAGCCGTATGATCTGAAGTAAATGGAGTGCTGAGATTAGGCCACGTAGGCACTAAAGGTGAGTAAACAAAACTCTCTTATTTCGTGAGATTCTTTTTTCTTTCTCTCTCCAAAAAGCTGAACAAAGTAAACCCTATCTTTGAAACCATCAGACTAACAACATCTTGAATAAAATCTCACAAAAATCATAATTTTTCTACTTGATTTCAACTGCATTTCAACTTATTGAATAATCTGAGTTGATTTCTCTCCTAAATCCTTGAGGTAAATTTGTATCTGTTTTTTTTTTAATTCTTGCGGTTTCATTTTAATTTATGTGCTATTAAATTGATTATGAATGTTGATTTGGTTAGAAAATTATTGAATATAAGATGCATTGAAAGAATTTAATAAGATTATGTCAAAAATATCAAACAAATTGTTGAGTTATTTGTGGTAATTCATGTTCTTGCTTTAGATTTTAAAGATCTTATTTATACATGATTTCAAACATTTTTTTTGTGATTATATCAACATATTGAACTAATTATTATGATCGATTATCGTTGTAGTTGTGTATTAGATGTATTTATTATTTAATCACAAAAATTAGGGTTTCATATTGTTTATTTGTGAAAATTATGTTTTCTTATTACAAATTGAATTTGTTTGACATTGCTAGTTTAGAAATTGATCGCAAGAGTTTAGATATTGAGTAATAACAATGTACATCTTGCCTATGATAATGAGAGCTGACAGGAATAAACAATCTTTGTTAATGTGATATTGTATTTCGATGCTTGTGATATTGTTATTTGTATAATGCGATATTGTATAATGTGATTTGTATTTGATTTATAGAGTATATAATTATGGACAAGTGATAAGGCCTGTCGCAAGCCCGATGCAAAGATAAATTACCCAGACTAGGCTAATAACAAATTAATGTAATTAGAGAAGTAGGGGTCGATCCTCAGGGAGATGGTGTTTCCTATGGATTGTGATTCGTCTCACAATTGAGTTTTATCTAATGATTTTCTGGGTTTTGGATTTTGTGATGTCTAAACTAACGAATGGCATAAAAACAAATTGAAATGAAAACGATAAAGCAAATGATAAATTAACAATAAGGAGAAGCATCTAGGGAAATAGGTTCACACATGTAGATTGACAAATTAATGAAATTGGATTTGGGATATGGAAATAATTCATTGAGCGTTCGTAAGAATGGTGTGTTCATTACAATCATGGATCAGATGGTCTAGCAGGCTTTTAGTGCGATTTACTAGGTCTTAATCCACTATGTCACGCTTTGTCTATTCAATTCCTGTATATCTACCTTGAAAAACAATTCCATACTAGTCAATGATTGTGATCAAGAATCGTCAACTATCGTTAAAGTCCAAACATGCATAGACACAATGTTTTAAAAGCACAATTTCCTTTATCCAATTATCATATTTTAATCAATCTAACATGGCTACCCTACACCCTAGAAAGGTGACTACTCACTCATGGTTATGTTGATATTAACAATGAAAGTTAAGATAAGCATATTTAGTTGATTTCGACAATAATTTAGACTCTCTATGTGGCGATAATAACGACGCTATACGACAATCTAAGCATTGAAACTATGATTATAACAACATGAAAATGAATCTAATGAAATAGAAAATGACAATCAAATGGAAAGCAATAAATAACAATAAGCAAAGGATAAATTAGGAATACCTAGGTGACGATCAACGATGAAAGCGATAACAATAATAGAAATCCCTCGCATAGAAATACCGTACTTTGAATTACAACTCTTGAACCCGACTAGTAGATACAAAGATTGAAATTCTTATTGAACTAAGCTAATGTTTTGAAAGGAAATGGACAGAAATAAACTAGAAACAAATGACAAAAGAAGAAGAGAATCTAAACTAGAAAGACTAAAGCTAAAAGGAAATATAAGACTAGATTATGTAAGATAGATTGTATGATGGATTATTTCATGGATGATGATATGAGGGGCTTGGCACATCTATTTATAGTATTAGGGTTTTGTGGAGAAGAGGTCGGGCAATAAATACATAGGTCAAAAATAGGATGAAGGAGCCGCAATGCACTGAGCAGCAAGAATACCCGATCGGGTACACCACTTACCCGATCGGGTAAGTTGTCTTCTGGAAGCTCTTGACTAACTCTTCAACTTCCTTCGCTTTGACTTGACTTACAACATCCCCCTTGACTCTACAATCGGGTTTGTTGCTTGGATATGATGTAAAGCGATGAATTCTCTCGTCTAATTGATTGGTCTTCCGACAACTACAAAACCGTCTTTGCTCCTTCTCTCCCTTAAGTTAGTGAACCTTCTCGAAATGCCTTACACACGGTCAAGCTTGCATCTTCAAATCGTCGGGTTCTAGGCAAATGCTCAGAAATATAGAAAAAGGGCGTAGAAACGTCACTTTCCCTACAAAACAAGTTAGAACACAGGAATTCGCCTAGAAGACGAAATTAGCTCATAAAATGGCTTAACAAAGCACAAATGACAAACAAAACCGAGCTAAAGTGGGGGTTAAAATCATACAAATATTCACTTATCAACAAGATGATGATGATGATGAAGATGATGATGATGATGACGACGATGCTAATGATGATGATGATGACGATGATGATAATGACGACAACGACGACGATGATGGATAAGAGCTCAAGACAAAAACAAGACGATACAAGACTATTGCAAGTGATAGGGTTAGAGGTAGAGGTGGAGAAACCAACGTAAATGACTATTAGGAATATGTTGACAAATTGTTTTTATGAAAGTACATTGATGTAATGTTGGTAGGACATGACATATAATGTAAGTGGTAGTTGTCATAAACTAGTTTTGCAACTGTTATTTTGTGGTATTGTTTATCAGTGATGATATTATGTTTTGTATGTAGTGATATGATTTCTTAATATCACAAATTTGGATGAGTGAAAACAATCTTTTTAAGTGTAATATATATTTTTTTTGGTGTAGTGTGATATTCTTTATTAATGTTTGTGATATTGTGTTTTGTGTAGTGCGATATTCTTTATTAGTGGTTGTGATATTGTTTCCCAATATCACAAAATTGGATAAGTATAAACAATCTCTGTAAATGTGATATTGTTTTAGCTGGAATGTGATCATTCTTAATAGTTATAGTACTTTATTATCAAAAGGTTGCAAAAGTCAGTCCACTAGATATGTGGCATATGGTGATATTGGTACTGACAAATCGGTATATTGTTAATAGCAGAAGATGATATTGTGATATTGTCGATCAATTCATGTGATATTGTTTTTCATAATGTCTGATATTGTTTCCAATCAAATGTGAAATTATTTCTAATTAACCGTGACATAGTTTCCAATAATCGTGATACTTCTATAATTATAAGTTGTTTATTAAAAAAAGTGTTGAAAACATAATATAAATGGCAAACATTAAAAAAATATGATATTGTTACTGAGATACTCGGATAATTTTTCAATTAAGTTGTACAACTCGATAGAGTAACATAGTACGTGCTGCCTAAAAATTGAGAAATAATACACAACTGTAACGACTTGGTACGATATTTAAGAACTAAAGATCTATCTTTAGAAGAGAAACGACTTAAAAAAGGTGATGCTCAGTTGATGATGTATTATAAACTTTTTCAGCATGGATACAAACTCTTAACCAACCTCAGCAAGAGATGAAATCTGCAAAAGGAAAAACAAATAACAAAAAAAAAAACTTAGTATCATCTTTAAGACAAAAGAAAATGTAGAAATATAAAACCTTCGGGGGTCAACATCAAATAAAGGTGATTTTCAGCATGTACATCAACGGGTTGTATGGATTGTGAAGTAAGAACAAATGTAATATAAGCAAGAGGTTGAATCAATATGTTCTAACACGTAAAGGCAAATTGGAGTACAATGTAGTTCAGACTATGATACTGTCAAGAATAAGATGTGATACTATAACGAATGACGTGTGATACTAATTTATATAATTATTTAAACCATAATTTATATTACAATATATTTCAGCGTGTGATATTGTTAAGAGTAGTGTGTGATACTAATTTACATTAATTAGGTAAACAATAACATGTATTTACAAATAAAAAGAAACAAGGAGAACGCATACATAAATTGTTAAGCGATAATACTTCAATAAAAACACAAATCTGGACAAAAATCATGCTAAATATAATGATTTTTTTTTATGTATAAATATAATGATTATAAAAACAGAAATTGAAGAATAAACGATGAACATTAAACGAAAAGATAAGAATGCATATAATAACACAATATGAATCATAATCTCGCGAAAAGAAGACTTAAAATAATAATAATAATAATAATAATAATAATAATAATGATGAAAGCATACAAAAAGAGATGATAATAATACATACATCAATTAAAACGAAAATAAATAATAACAATGCAACAATTAAAAACGAAAATAAGAATAAAAATAGAGTGAATAATACCTGACATTGCAATTGTTAAAAGCATGAACAAAATCATATTGTATAGCTTGCTTGAGAAGAAAAGATTTGATGAAGAATAATTAGGTCAAGAGAAAAGTGCACGAGAAGAGGGAAAAGATTGAAGAGAGAGAGTAGAGAGAAAAAAGCAAATTGAAGAGACTGAATGAATTAGTGCATATGAAGGTATATATATCAAGTTGTTAAATGTCGAAAATACCCTTACTTTAGGGGTGTGTGATCTCAGCCATTCAATCTCCTTGATCTGACGGTTGAGGCTAGGACTCACGGACTCAAAAATATAGGTTGGACTCACATGATCCTATATATATATATATATATATATATATATATATATATATATATATAAATGAGATCATATGAGTCAACCATTTTAAGTTGAGTCCATAAGTGCTAATCTACTCCATTGGATCAAACAAATCAATGGTTAAGATTAAAACAAAATGGAAAGACTAGGTATAAAAAGCTACCAAACCACTCAAACCCTAATTATTCATCACAACTCAACTGCCCCCATCTCTTCTTTCTCTCTCCACTACTCTCATAAAAGCTACCTACCATCCTCCAACCCCGCCAGCCTCCTCCTATCCCGCCAGCCTCCTCCACCTACCTCGGCCACCTCCACCTCACGTTCCTAACGGTCCTCTCTCACCTCGCCGACCTACTCCTCCTCCCCTCGGCCATCTCCACCTCCACCTCCCTCGGCCTACTCCTCTTCCCCTCGGTCACCTCCTCTTCCCACGGCCTCCCTACGCCTCCCTCGGCCTACTCATCCTTCCTCGGATCCCCTCCTTGTGACACCCTCAAATTTGCGGAAAGAAAAAAATAATTTAAATAAATAAACGAAGGTGTCATAAATAAAAGGGTCATTACAAAACGGAAACAATATTATACAAAAGAAATATACAAGACGGGAGACATATCTCCCGTATAAATACGGAAATAAAACGAGTGTATACTAATATACAATCTAAGAACCGAATATAGGTCCAAGGTAAATACTTCGCTCGCTAGCTCGTCAATGTACCCCAAATATGCATCACCACCTGTTCGACCGCATTACATATAAACACGGAAGTCACAGTCAGTGGGGAGTAACTCCGAGTTCTCCCAGCCACGAAATGTCAAGTTTAATAAAACATGAATAACATAAAAGCAATGTATATGGACAATACAAAACTTTCACATATATGATATGCTTTTCCATGTTAAATGAAACAGATAACTACAAATACCTAGCATGTGAAAGCTATCATGTGGACAACCGATATAAACTATAACTCGAGGTAGGGAAGCTGGTATGCTAGCTCAGAGGTTCCTCTCAGAAACATGGCCGTGATACACTCAACCCCTAATCAACACGGAATCATGTGAATCAGTTAACAATCGGTAATCCAAACTCTATCAATCTTAGCCGGCTTGCATCTCACCTTCTAAAACTCATAGAATCATACAAACATGAAGGACCAATACTTCTACAAACAGGCATAAGTTCT
>JAIUZE010015241.1:0-29925 GCA_022085475.1 Heliosperma pusillum | reverse complement strand
TCACCGCCGTCAAACGACAATAACGTCAAACTCTAGTTAGTCAACCGTTATTGATTTACGTTAATCAACTGACTAATCATATATGTAGTCAATAATTATCCCAATTATATTCCATAATAAGATTTATTATGTGGCGCACTTTTGTGGAGGACACCTACTCCAACAAAAACATGGAAATTAAAAGTCTAGGGTTTCAGGTTCACTAGGATTATTGTTCAGGGATAGGGATAAAATCAACTATCATGCAATAAAGTTATCTAAGGTCACAAGATCGGTCGATTCAATTATGCCCTTTAGATCTACAATTTAACATGCGATCGCTATCATTAAACGAGTTCTATTCAATTATCGTAGCCTATCTTAGTCTTAACCCGGTCGGTGTCAATCCTAATTTGCAAGACTAGCTAATTAATCCTGGCCAGTAATCAAACAACTAGAATTAAAACGATAATCAAACGATAACCATGCAATTGCAATTCAATCAATTAATCTACCCCTTCTAACAATCCTAGATCCCCTTTCAACCCTATAAAGGAATTTAGCTACTCATAACGATATAAACAACAACAATAATAATTAAAGTAAACATGATTAACAATTATGAAAGGATGAACAAAGAATAATTAAAGAACTAGAAGACAATTAAATAAATAACTAAGAAAGATTGAGAATACCGATTACAAGCTTGAACTAAAGACAATCGTCTTTGATGAAATAAATCCGGAGCAAAAGTAAACTAATTTAGGGTTTCTGAATTAAAGCATAAAAGTATTGAAAAGCATATGAAAGTATATGAAAGCCTATCTAATTAAGAAAGACGAGCTTTCTTTTTATAACACAACATATCCTACTAATTAGGTTAAACTTTAAGGAAAATAAAAGAAATCCGCCGAAATAAGGCTTGCTCGATCGAGCAAGGGCCTTCTGCTCGATCGAGCAGCCATGATATCGACTCGATCGAGCAACATGACTCTGCTAGATCGAGCAACTCTCATTTAAGCTTGTTTCTTCAACTTTTCTTCATTCCTTCTCTTTTCTTCCTCGATTTCCGTGCCTAGCTTCTACGATCCAACTCCGCCATGCTCCATATCATCTCAAAAAGCTCCAAATGCATCCAATCTGCATTAAAACATAACAAAAGCGGCATAATCGATATTCTAGCTAAAATAGCATAGAATAAGCAAGGAAAGACGGTAAATCGAGTTATTTATGACTAGGGGAAGCATAAAATATGTATATAAATAATGATCATCACTTCCCCTTAGCCATTTCCCGTCACATGGATGAGGCATGTTATAATAATTTTTTAGATGTATCCTTATCGTGTTTTTGTGTGCTTATTGTTTGGATGTGTCGCGTAGACCCAACTTGCCTTGCAAGATGGTATCCCACCTCATTGATGTCGTATTGTGAGTTGAATGGGCGGAGTGTGGCCCGCTAATTGCCTCGTAACGGATAAGCTATTAGGTTAATTTAAATAAGGATATTTTCATGTGTCATTCACTTACTCGAGGACGAGTAAGAGTCTGGTTTTGGGATATTTGATATAGCTCATTTTGTTGTATTTCAACCCCATCCCGAGTCTCATTTTGTGCTATTTTAAAACACGTTTTCCTTTATATTTTGCATATATTTCGATACTTTGTATTTTAATTAATAATTTCAGGAAATCGAATTAAAGAAGCGGTTTTAGTTTCGGGAATAGAAGCGGAAGGAAAGCGATGCGAAAACTGATGCAAAAACCGAGACTAGAGGCCGGGCAAAGGCCACTAACCGTCGCTAGCCCTTCCCCTTGGCTCTTCCTCCTTCCTTTGTGGTCAGCAGCCTACCAGTGACCATCAAGCCGTCGATCAACCGTCTGGTGGCCACCTGTGTCTTCACTTGTGCTTCCTTATAAACTTAAGCGCGCACCAAATTTGCACGACCACCAGCCGTCCCACCGGCTACCTACCCATCGGCTAGTGGTCGAATTCTGAAGCCCACAAAAAGGGGGCCCAAGCCTCCCACAAGGCCGCCGGTCGACCGACTAGTGGCCCTCCCCGTCCCCCTTTGTTCTTCCTTGCGCTATAACCAACTACCCCATATTGTAGGGGTTCCCAACCGGTCTCCTGGCGTCTGATGTTAAAGGCCGCAGTTAGGAGAATAAGCAGTAGGCTCGGCGCCGGGTGCCTGACTGGTGGCCGGCCAGCCGACCCAAGCTTGTTTTCTTGCGCGAAAGTCGTCCTTGCTTTAATTTTAATTCTCTAATCTCCTCTTTAATTAGTTATAGATATAGTCTTGTAATCAGATTTCTTGGGTTTATTTGTGAAGATTGGTGACAAAGTCTTTTCCTTTATTCAGATTTTCTCTTTATGTTTGTTAATCTTTTTTTCTAAATTAGTTGGTAATTTTCTTAATCCCTTTTATTTACTTGTTAATCTTTGTTTATTCCATTCCATTACGTGTCTTGTTTCCTTTATGTTACCATGTCTTCTCTTAATGTAGGGTTTAGTATGAAGTTTTCTCACAATTATTATGGGACGCATCACATATTCACATCTTAATCAAAACTGGTAGTTGTTTGATAAGGTGCTACACCCAATTATAAATACAAGATTGACCACGAGTCCACTCAATTTAATACAACTATACAAGTACAATTACCACTAGTATAATATACGGAGTATATAAATATAAAAACAAATATAATTATAATAAAAATAAATAGAAAATAAAATAAAAACACGGAACACGTAGCTTACGCTGCGATCATACAAAATAAAGCAAAAAAAAAAAGAGCAGTACACCGAACACCCATATTGAGAAAACACAACATTCCGTCATAATAATAAATAAATGATTTAAATAAATTGTCCTGAAAAAATTAGTTATAATTCCAGTTTGTGGGTCCCTCCCACGGCCATCTGTCGAAAATGAATCCCAATCGCGGGATTAAAACGGCGTCGTTGTCGTCTCGGAGATCATTATCAGACGGCGAAGGTATGATGCTGTCATTAACGATGAACAACGGTGAGCTGAAGAAACCGAATTTTGAGTATTTCGGTTGGATCTATCATCTTGGTTTTAATAAAATCGGACATGAATATTGTCATCTTCGTTTCTTATTCATCCGTGGCAAGTATGTTGAGATGTACACTCGTGATCCTCATGATAATCCCGGCATTGTACGTTTCGTTTCGTTTCGCTTTTACGCCTTTTTTTTTTATCGTCTCAGGCGGTTAGATGTACGCAGCCTTACCCGTGTTTCCAAATACAATAGGCTAATTAATAGCTACACAATATTGGATCATATTTTAATAACTTTCTAACACATTAATAAGAATATAGAAAGAATCATAAGATATTCTCAGGTCTTTTCATATTTGGCGTATTAATGTATGCCTTTAGAGGGTGGATTACACGTTAGAAAAACCGTTTTAATAAAAGGTAAATAAATGATTGTTATAGCGAGGAGCCGAGGACAGTATACGGGTTAGGACTTTGTTAGCAATTATAACTTTATAAGGAGGAGGCGGACTTCCGGATGATCTAAAATGAAAATTTACTATAACGATATTGATTAATTATTAATTAATTGAAGATATTTTATTGTTTAGGAAAGATATTTTAATCGAAGGTAAACAAGTGATTAGTAGGGAGGATGTACACTGAAAGTCGGTGTGGTTTTCCGGATGATCTAAAATGAAAATTTGGTGTCATGACGGTGATTAATTAATTGATTGATTGATAAATTGCAGAAGCCGATAAGGAGAGGGGTTGCAGGGCATACGCTTTTGGTGAAGGACCTTGGACACCGAAAAGTTAACAACCATGGTGTACGTTCTGTTGATTGTTTGATGTTTTTGTTTTGGGGTTTGAGATTTATTATAGTGGCGTAGAGGTAGGGATTGTCTGATTTTGTTGCTTTTATAGGATGTGTATGTTCTTCAATTCTACAATCGGCTGGATGAATCGAAGAAGGGCGAAGTACGTGTTTTGTTCACTTTTTTGGATTTGTTTTTCAGTACTTTAATGCCTCATTTGTCGAGTCTAAGGGGTTGGATGTATGCAACATTAAACAGGACAATAAGAGCTCTTCTAGGTGCTCTTCGATTGCTCTATACGGTGGTCCCTAATATCGGAGAGCAAATTTTAGTGTTTGCTTTTTATGTGATCTCCATTCAAACTATGAGCTATTGGGGAAGAGTAAATGAGGAGAATTAGTAAGAATTTTCGTAAAATTAGTTTTGCATTACCAGTGAGAGTGTAAATGGAAAGACAAAAGTAAAGAGGAGCGTTTCTTATTGTACATGCTCCTACACATGTGTTCAAGTTTACGAAAAAGGATATTTTAGATCACATATAGTGAAAGTTATGTCGGGAATAACATCCACGTAATATTAACTGTACTACATACGCGGTTCATGATTGTTTCATTTGATCACTATTTTCTTTTGGCTGAAGATTGCTTGTGCCACACCTGAAGAAGCTCGAAGATGGATGGATGCTTTCTTGCAAGCTAAGAACCAAGTATGCTTATTAATTTGAGTCAGTGGCTTATGTTTAGAGAGTAGTTGTATACCATTCTCTATTTGTAGTTATCCAACATTTTGTATTCATTTTTTTCAAACGGCATAAGCTCTCTTACACTTGGATTTGCCAATCGTTTTATGCACTTTTTTATCCGTTTTTATGCTGACATTGTTTGGACAAGCCTGTGATGTTCATGGACGTGAAAAGCTGTTTTTGTTGTGACAGGCAGAGTATCACCTTTCGAATGGAGGAAGTGTCAGAGATAAATTGAATTTGGAATCCGAGTATGTTTTCTGTCTTTCTTTATTAGTATGAGTGATTGATCCTTCAATATATTATTTATTCTCAAACATTGAGTTTAAGGTGAATTAAATTTTATAAGCCATTTGCCTTTTGTCTTCCCATGAGTCATGCCTAAATGGATGGAATGCATGGGATGTTTCGCTTTCCTGTAATCCCCATTTGGTATTTCTTTGGATGTTCTGCCAGTTTAATAGTACATGGCACTGATGATTTTCCTGCTCCGAAAATATCTTTTTGGATGTAGTGCCATTAGTGCTATTTTTTACTTACTTGTTTCATATGGGAACCAACACCAGGATAACACATTGGCTTTGTTTATTGTACTTGAGCATGTTGCTTTTGTACTTTGAGTAAGTGTTAAAATGGTTTGGTGTAGTGCATCGCCTGCAACCCTTTAGTTGTTCTACCAATGATGCGGATGATACTTTTTAACTTAGAAGATGCCTATCTGTTTTATGTTCAAAGGATCAATCTTGATGGACATCGGCATAAGATGAGGCGGTATGCACATGGCTTCAAAAAGCTTATTAAAATTGGACAAGGTGAGCTATCTTCCACTATTAAGGCATTTAATGGTTTGACCGTCCAGTCATTATGATGATAGAAATATCAAGGTTTTTAATAAGTGGGTTATGTGGTACCATTGAATGTGTGTATACATTTGCTTTTGGCACAACGTTGTAGGACAGAAATGTGGGATCTTGAGTACCAAAATATTAAATTACCCCCCAACTTACTCAAATGTGTGGAGATAGGAGGGTGGGGGTCCAGGGGGACACTGGGGGTGGGAAGAGAAACTGGTGGGGTATAATTATAACATTTGCAATTGAGACTTTCTAAAAGAGGAAATGTATGCATCAAATGTAATTTTCTAAAATGTAATATGAATACAATTCAATGAATTGAACGAGCATAAGTCATTGCAATCCTTTCAGAGATGTGCTCATGTGTCTGTCATACATCTATAATTTTGTAGTGGATAGTGCAAAAGTCGTTCCCTTCTTCTAATGTATGAGTATCTTTTATCACTACAATTTGGTTAGCGATCCTTTCTAGGCCATCTTTAGGTCAATGGTTACGGGTGGGTCGATCGTTAATGAGACGGGATTTCAAAATTACTTTTTAGGTTTAGTATGTTACAAGTGTGTTATTATAGTGTAGGTAAAAGTTTGGTCTCTTTAGGTTGTGTCCTTTCTGGTTGGGTGATTTGGGGTAGGATACATACTTGGTCAATATCAGACTATGAGGTTCAACAAAGTTAAGGTTAGTTACGGGTCTGATTGTCAATCTGGGTTTCAGATCATATTCATCGACGTGTCCCATACGACTTTACTTTGGGTTTCAGGTGGAATGATTTGTGTTAAGTCAGTTTTCCCTGTATACTCCTCGCTTAGTTGGTATCTAGAATTGGTAGCACAAGGATAAGACATCCTTATTTGAGAGTGAATTACAAATTGATCCAATTGTTTTTCAAGATTGTAATAGGGATTTCCTTAAAAGCCCTCTGTTGTTGGCCACAAAAAGGCTAAATGAATGACCCTCCCCCAAAGGTAAATGTTATTATGAAACAACTCGGAGAAGACGTAGGAGTTTCTCTCAATCCAAATTACCCAAAAAGTGGCCGTAAGCCTTGAAGCAAAATGTAAAGCAATTTCCTTTCCTTCTGGTAAATGGTCCATGATTCCAAAAGGACAAACTAACTCTCCCCTAAAATTTTCAAGAATTGTATCTATGATTCTATGTGGATCGGGCAATGTCGTAAACCTAGGTGTGAGCTATGCTCACCATTGTGCCGATACATCACATATATTATGAGAAAGGTATGTTGTTTGCCTTCTTTGCTATAACATGACATTAGCATTGACCTTACAAAACATCAGAGGAGCATTTCAGAATGAGATTCGCAACCACCAAAGTTGGATTTTGAGAAGGAAAAGGCATGATGATTTGTTTAACAAAGGATTTACGTGTGAAGGAATTTGTATGTATCTTCATCATCCCACGCCCTATCATTAGCATCACATGTCATTTTCCCTGACAAAGTGTCAAGGAAAAAGCTCATAATCTCCTGATGGCAAGGACTTCTACGTACATGGGAGGTACCAAGAGTTGCTTATGGATCTACTTAAAGATGTACTTATCTTGTCGTGTAGATTCCTGTCTCTTTTTCTTTGGGTATTCCTTCCGGAACTTGGCACCTTGTTCCTTATCGAGTGCTATAAGTAGGCTTACCTTATTACAGGTCCTGAGCCACTTTTGCGTCAATCATCAGCGTTGCTTGATAATGTCACAACAGATGGTTTTTTGGGAGCTGACGGTGATGCTGATGCAATTGAAGCTCACACATGGAAATGCGTTTGCACTATGAATGGTATGTATATAATTATATATTATTGTTTGAAGAAGCTTTTAATTTGTGACCTCTGCGTTTGAACCAGTTTTGGTAGGGTAAACTCTTTCTGTATATTAAATATTTAGGAATATACGATTCCTAAAGAGTTAATTTCTTGTCAACCTTCAGAGATTTTGGATTGCTACTTCCGCTAGTCATTCTTTCAAAATTTGTGGATTATGCGTCTCACTTATAGTACTTTTCTTTCGTTGAATAAGGAACTCCATAAAAAAATGCTGGTGTCATTGTGACGCTTTTAGAATTTTAGGTAGAAAACGTCACGTAGTATTAAGAACATGATTGCTTTGCTAAGCATATGTTAAAGGCTATGTTATTCGGACTTGGGTAATAAACAAGTCGAATTTGAGATAACTTATTTTTTTAAACACTGAGACTTGTTTCAAAACAAATCTAATACGGTGTACTTACTATATGCATAAACCAGAATCCATGAGCTTCTTTGGGCAACTTTTGTCATTTATTGGGTGATGAGGAAAACATCTTTTGATATGTAAGGGAATAATCTTATAATATGCTAATAAAGATCACTAGTAAGAAATTACAATGGTAGCCTTTCCCGCCCCCCTAAAACTTCTTTCTCTCATAACTTTTACTTAACATTTTAAGTCTGTTCAAGATACACAATGCATGACACTATCACTTAATACTTCCATTTAAATATCATATTGATAAATTACATATTAATTCTTGTATGGTGGTAAGATATGATAAAAATGAATTTATGGTAGCAAGATTGTGCTTGAAGATTTTCTTAGATCTTAAAATTTGTAAAATGATTATGCCAAACACTTCAACCCGAGGATTTAAAACAGATAAACTAACACGGAATAGGATCCTCTCGAGTTTGTTAGAGTTATTTAAAATTGATAATAAATGGATAATTGGAAACAAAAAAGGGTGCATTTAAAATACTCATAAAGAAGTGTAAATACAAAAACATACATAGCCTTGCATAGACTGGCACCCTAATTAGTATAGCTATAAATTTGAAATAGTGTATTGTGTTTTGCAAACTGAAACAGAGGGTTTTGTGAGAAATCAGTTAGTAATCTTGGCAAATGTTTTATATACAGTCTCTTTCTGTGCTTATCCCTGAGAATGACAAACAACTCTGAGAATGGAGAGGCTTAGACATAGACTTACACCTGCGTGAGTAGAACAACCCATGCCTTATGTTATCTTCTTATACAGTTGATCATGGAGTATGCTGCCTAGATACTGTTGACTTGCTAATGCTGATTAACTGATCTATCACTTCTTGGCTGTGCAATTGACCTTTTACACGCATGGTGGTTCAGGCCGTTATTGATTCTGGTTTGTGTTTTTTTTGTACTTCTTCCCTTCCAGGAATTAGAATCTTTGAGGATGTTTCTGATCCCAAGGTATGCTCTATCTCCGACCATTTTAAAGATTTGAAATTCTCTCTCTCTCTCTCTCTATTTAAAATTTGTCATTTTGTTGTCTAATCTCTATGTGGCAGTGGTGATTGGTGAGGCATATTTTTTTTTTCTTATAGCTTGGTTACTTTTTTGTTGGATAAAAAGCGTTGGTAGTATGTACCTTAGAGAATCAGGCAAGACATCATATTGTTGTAGTAATACTAATACACGGGTAGCATATTTAAAAAGGGTTATATTAATCAATAGCTTTATTGTTGTAGCAAAGTGAAATTTGTTGGCTTTAAATGACAATTCTGCTTTGTATCTATTCATTTACGAAGTAGTTATCAAGCCATGCCGATAATATTCATTTTCAGATAATTCTGTCAAAGTTTAGAAATTTTAGTTACTTCTACTAATTATAGTTTCCAATATGATTGGCAACTCTTAATTTACTGTAGGTATTGAATGCATACCTGATGCCTGATTGATTCTCGTACTATATATAATGTTTCTACGGTTTTTTTTCGTAGGCCGGTAAAGGCGTTCTTGTGAAATCTGTGGGAATAATTGAGGCCAGCGCCGATACTGTTTTTGACATTCTCATGAGCCTTGAGCCTTCAAGGAGATATGAGTGAGTTGATCATTTCTTTTCGCCCTTAAATATTTTTTTTTCCAAACTAATTAATGTGTTAATATGGGTAAGTAGTGGGTCTCCTTCTCTCTTTCCGTATAGAATTCCGTCTCTAAATCGTGATAGAGTAGTTCACTGTATGATCCACAAATTGGCCAACTCTTGAATAACTCTTGCATGTTGCTGCAGGTGGGATATGTTGACTAGTGATTTGGAGCTTGTGGAGTCTGTCGATGGGCAGTATGATGTTGTGTATGGTTCATATGATCCAAAATATTTTACTTGGTAAAGTTCCGTCCCTCAATTTTATCTTATTTTATTTTTGTATTATGCAGCTAGCAGGACTACAAATCAACTATTAAGTTCATACAAGCTCATGCACATATTTACATCAAGTCACTGCTAAACCAAATTTATGTTCTCTGGCTAAACAAAAATGTCTAATATATACGGAAGACAAGAAGCCTATTATATCCATGCAATGTGGAAACTGGAAAGTTAGCAGGCCAAGTATAAATTTTAGAAACCTAACTATACTTCAAAAAGGGGAGTGTACATTCTGTAGATCCAATAAATTTTGTAGCAAGTTGAAATAACATCTTCTCATGTAATTGGTACTTTGGTAGTGCTTCCTTAAGTTTGATGTATACTGCTTTGTGGTGACTTTTGACAATGCCTTGAAAAGTACATGTACTGTGTCTCCGTGTAGGTGGAGTTCCAAAAGAGACTTTGTGTTCTCAAGGCAATGGTTTCGCGGACAAGATGGAACATACAGTTCGTAAATCTTTTCTTACACATCCTGAATTATACTTATTGTGTTTTACTGTAGTTTCTGTATCATTTGGATGTCAAAGTATTTCATAAAGACAATTAAACGTCGTTCTATGTTTAAATTGATGTCTGATATTAGTTCTAACACTTTAAAAACGCCAATAATTACAGAGGGTTTTTCCATTGCTTAAAATTTCACAAGAAATTGTAGAAATAAAGCAAAGGTACATAAGAGAGGGAAAGTGAGGAAATTGAGAAAAGTTTACTGAAAGAGAAAAGGAATAAAAAGGGAACTTTGATCATTAAGACTCTTTGACGGTGTTTGCTTGGCTTCCTTTTTTTTTTTTTTTTTTTTGGCCTTTTCCATTCATCCACTAGTGGACCACTACCCTAACTATGAAATTGCTTAGTACTGCCTCTAGTTAGTTGTGGCTTATGCAAAATGCTCACCTAAGACGGCGAGGCAAAGTCATATTTTAATTTGAATGTGTGAATAGTGGATGGTGCATCATTCATACTTCTTTTTGCATATATATACTTTACATAGATATTTTAATATTCTTGCCAATTTGCATATATGACCCTTGTTCTAATCAAATAGTGCGAGTCTTACTCAATTCTACTCTGATGCTTGAATCATGTAAATTTGGTTTGGCTTGTATTGGTATCAGAGTGGACTCTTTGAACCACACCACTGTTGAGCATCTTTGTTTTTGATGTCAGCTATAATTGTGATAGTCTTTTGTCTCATATTTTTTTTTTCTTTTTTCTTTCACTTATTGGTAGCTCTTGATCTTATACTGACACTAGTTGTGCACATGGATGCAGCAATTTTACAGTTACCAGCTGTACATAAGAAGCGACCTTCTAAATCTGGTTTTCAGCGTACAAAGATAAACCGTAAGCCACTTTGTATACACTTTACCTTTATTACAGAGATTTATCAAAAGAAACTGGAAAACTGACTAAACTAAAAGTATATATTGGTAAACTCTCGTTCTAGTTAATGGCTCTTTACCTCCTAACTGATGAGGACACTACTGTATATGAACTCTAAAATATAACTTGTGTGAAAGGGTTGCTAGAATTGACTCAATTGAGCATTTTGTTTAAACTTTGATATAGTCGTACGAACACTGAGAACATGTATTCCATATTCTTCAGCATCATTAGGCCTCTTCTGATTTATTGGGAGTTTTTCAGTGCAGAAAAAGACTTTTAGCAATTGCTTTTTGTGTCAATTGATTTTTCCTAACATGTTTAAAGGTTTTTTTTTATCAAGAACTCTTTGTAAGCAATAGTATTATGTTTTCTCCTAAGATGCAGCTCAATTTACTCTTCCTTTCTTTTGTAGCTTCTACTTGGGAGGTAAAAAGTTTAGCTGCTCCAGGGGCTGCAGACTCTGAAAGATGTCTTGTGACAAATATGTTAGAGATACAATCTGATAGCTGGGGCCTGTGGAAGAAAACTCGCACTTCAAAGTTTGAAAAATCTATCCCGTATGCATTATTGTGCCAGGTTTCAGGTTGTTATTTCTACTACTAGCTTGATTACCTAGCAAGAATTCATCCAGTTCAAGTGATACAAACCTTGTTTCTGACAATTAAGTAGAGAGACTGAAGCCATTAAGTCTACTACAAAATGTTCTTGGTGATCTGAACAGTTTTTTTTTTAAACATAAGAGTACTGGAACTTCTAATGTGATAAGAACATGCCATTTAACTTACCTATAGTGAGCTGTCCATAATTTGACGAGTGTTTATTCTCTGTGATATTTTTTGATTCATAACCAACCTCTTATGAAAGAAGTAACAGACTATTCATTATGCGACTATATAAGCTTGTGACCTGCAGACCAGTTTATACACTTCAATAATTCACCCCGTAAGAGATGTATATGGGTGTCACCCTCTTGATGTCTGTCAATAAGTACTACTGTATATGTTATTTATCAGAAAAGAGCCAAATCCCTGCTTAAGCGAAATAGCCTACGGAAAAGCTTGCATAAGTTCATAAAATATGTCTGCAATAGTTATTCAAAGACGTGTATTTATCCTCAATTCAGAATTTATCCACTTGTCAATTATAATTGTTGAAATCTGAATACAGGTTTAAAAGAATATATTGGAGCAAATCCATCAATCAAGAACCTCTCCGCTACAAATTTTTTTGAATCACAGTCCTCTAGCGTTAGTGTCTCCAGCGGTGAATGTGATGAGGATGTAGTAGATGAGTTTTATGATGCAATTGCTGCAGAGTCCTCTGAAGATGAAGATAGTGATAACGGCGTAGCTATTGACAAGAAGGTTTGTACGTCTCCCTTTTTTCTACGCCCGGAAGGTCTTCTGTTATCAACTCTGGTTTTACTTTGGTATTATGCAAGCTTTCAAGTTTTTATGCTTTCCGGTCAATCTTTATTTTCCCTTTTTGGGAAATGGAAGTCGTTATTGTGTCTTGTTGTTTGCAATTATTTTCCACTTACTACTATTTTCACTGCAAGCTTCAACTACATATTAGAAGGAAAATGTTTCTAATTTCCCTCAAATCTGTTTTTGACACGAGTCAAGGCCAATACATCTTGGGCCTCCAGAAGCCTGCCAATGGGCGACTCCATATTCTTGTGATGTTGTTTGATCCACAACTGTGTGGATTTTATTATGATATTAAAAACAAGTTATGAACGTGATTCCAGCTCTTCTTATTATCAGGACCATGTGACACTGAAGAATGTTTCTTGGGCTGTAGCAAGCTTGAGCTTAAAGACAGATTCAGGTTTATGTCCTGCTTAATTTTAACGTGTGATATTTATGCTCTATTAGCTTGCGCAGTTTGTTTCCCATTTATCTAATAAACCAGTTGATTTCTATTTATTTTTTACTCGCCTGTGGGCCTAATCTTGTCGGTGTTAAATGGACATGTATTGCAGTATGTAATAGTATATGCAGTAAACATTCTTAGCTAAAAATTCTGTAACCGAAAGTTCAGTTATCTTATGGAATCGCGACTCATGTCTTTTATTCTACTTGATAAAAGCAATATGATTCACTAAACTGGTAGCGGTTCTTTGAAATAAGTATCACTCGTTCAATGTCTTCGATGCAATTTTCACACTGGATCATCCGGAACAGCCTATTATTGTTATTGTTATTATTAACACGACCGTAAAGCTGCATCCATCCATTCCCGTCTACCCGCCATTTGCGAGAACTGATGATGCATATAGGTAATGTAGCGTGGATTGGCAAGGGTATCTAGCCTAAGCTCTAGTTGCAGAGTGGTGTTTAAAGGAAATTTGGAGTTGATAAACTTTGCCTCTCTATCTTCTCCATTGATAACTATTGTTGTTGATTTATAATATAATGTGGATTGGTCAAGTTTGGTCTCCAAAGCTCTAGTTGCAAAGTTCTGTGTAATAAACAGGTGGTTTTGAAAGGAAATTTGGAGATCACAAACTTTGCATCTTAATCTTTATACGTATAAACCTGTGTTATTATTTCATGTGATCTAGTAACATCAATTTCTTAATATTATCTTGTGTTACAGATGATAATGCAAATAAAGAATTAGATTCAACCATACCCCCAGTACCAATGGACCCGGCCTGGTTTTGCGGGTCATTGCGTGAAGGCAAAGATGACAGTGACACAGATTGCTGGACAAATCCCGGTGGCTCCGGATTTATGATTAGGGGGAAGACGTACCTGGCGGATGGTGCTAAAGTAAGCTTTAAGTGTCCCTAGGATTGCATCTTGTGTAGATTAAGTTCATCTAAGTTCGCATTAATGTGCTGTTCATGGAGTTTGTACTTTATTTTGTTTGTACTTTTTGAATTTGAAAGGAAATGGGTCGTGATTGATACTCATGATATCAAATCTGGGGTTACTGACTGATTTTGAGGCGGTATTGGTCGCATATATGCTGTAATGACTAAGATCATGTCAAATACGACTCTGCGATCGAGTCTCAATCCAAGATTTAATTTATACAAGGATGATACTTAATGATAGTAGTTTCAAGGACTAACTCTGTTACATGTATGCATCCAGTATATTGCAATGTCCCTTGATTGGCAATTTGCTGGAAGAATTCAATCTTATGTATATTGCATGAGGATGTCTGTTTGATTTTATTATTTTGGTTCGAATTGCCATGGTCTAAATGGCTCTTCTGTCAGCCTGATTGATAGTTCCGCTCTGTCAGTAAACTTGTTCTTGAAGGGACGTGGCATGTCTAAAGCTATTGTTTTTCCTGCAGAATGCTTGCACGAAAAATATGAATTTCTCCTATGGAGGGGCATGTTTCTTGCTTATATGCCAGTATCGAGTTTCCATTACATTGTTGGGGGCTAGATATTTCACTACCACATGCATCAATCTGTTTCTTAAATTTTGAGTTGTTACTGAATAAATAATTGGATGACTTTCCAAGGTTAGAAGTGGAGACCCCCTTCTGAAGCTTATAGCTGTTGATTGGCTCAAGGCTGACCAAAGCATTGATAAGATTGCATTACGACCATCGTGTGTTGTTCAGGTAACGTCATACTTTCCTTTATCACATTGCTGGCTTGTCAAAAATCGAAAGTAGATTTTTGCTTTCTTTATCTTTGTGTGCAGTTAAATTTGAAATTTTAACTTCTGATTGTCGGGTGAATGTGGGTATGAACTTTGGAGAAACAGCTACTTGGAAATTTACGAGCTAAGAAATGAATTTAGTTGATTTCATTTATCAATGGCTCTTTCTTATCCTCAAAGATGTGTCTTTGGGCCTCTTTAGTAGGATTTCTTCGTGATATAGCTTTTGTAAATCAAAATGTTGGTAAACTAGTGTTTTCATTGCACTAGGAGGCCATTTATTTGTTTTCTGGGTAGTTTTAAGGTTAGATATGCCTCATCACACTAAATTAGGGTGAAGGGCTTTAAGTCATCAAGGCTACGGCAATTTGGTCCTATTGAAAAAGCGGCTACTGCTTTTAAGAGGATGTTCTTTCTGCATTCAATATCTACACTACCAGTTTCTATCTTGCCTTGTTTACTGCAAGTCAGTTTATCAAATATACCCCATATCTGCCATAATATTTGAGATCTTTTGCCCTGATGTTGGCTGCTGTGGGTTTTCATTGACATCCTTATATTTTCATTTCTTCATGCCATGACGTTCCCACCCCTGTTCCTTTGCTTCAGTGTATCAGCTGCTATTCCACGTTCAACATACACCCCCTTTCAATGCAGGGAAAGAATTATTACTATTAACTAGGAGTTACAGCACGAGCACCAACACCCGACAACCTTTTAATTATTCTCGGCCATGTCAAATGAATAAGATTGCCATCTAGTTGAGTACTTTGTTAATGCTGTGAACTGCTGTCTGCGGTTCTTGGTTAAGATTTAAATGTACTGCGAAGTTATGCAGTTGAGCTCATGTTATGTCTGTCACGAGATTTGAGACTTACCTTGATTGCACCTGAGTGCTTATTTGAGTACGGGATTTTTATTATTTTATTGATTTCTTTTGTGATACTTTATGGCAGTCAGAAGCAGGGAGAAAGCTTCCGTTCATTCTTGTGTTCAATCTCCAGGTAATCATTCTCATTTTGTTCCCATCTTTCCTCCCATTGAATGACGAAACATACCGAATTGCTATATGTGCCAGGCATTGACTTTCAATATTGTAGTCATATAGGGTATTCCAAACCCTACTTAACTGTGATGAAAGTAGTGTAGTAGTGGTTGCACTGGACCAGCATGGGTGGGGATTATTCATGCTTTTGAAAATTAAGGACTTTAATGTCCAAACGATGTCCTTTTTGGGCGATATTATAGCGCAAAATGTGCTATACGTACAACCTTTTAATAATAAAATGTAAAATTGTTCTTTTGACAAAACAAACATGATAGAATTTACATTATATCTCAACTAATATTTGGAGAAATCAACGTTCTTAGATTCAAAATGACATTTATTGACCACTAAATTCAAATCGGGATAATAGACGTGGTATAGATGTAGTATCATTGAAATAGTGGTGAACTGGACCAACATGAGATAGATGATTATTCGCGCATTTGGAATTCAAGGACCTTGTGACTTTGGATAAAGTTATGATCTATCTTTTTCTCGGGACAATCAAAATGGACCTTTTTGCTTAAGAGTGGACCTTTAACATTTAATCGTATTAAGGATTGCCTTCTAATTATAGTGACGTACAGAAATTACATCACACAGTCAAGAATCACGATAGCATTCAAAACTTTGCTATGAAATTATGAGATACTACACTTTGCTATGAGATTTTGTGTTGCCAAGCAAAGGTGCACATCATGGCTGTTTGTAGTTTCTTACTTTTTTGAAATTAGGATTTTAAAATTAGGAAAACTTGTTGAGATTTAAACTGGGTGCTTATATGTCAGAAGTTCTCTTGTATGTTATATCTTTTCTATGCTCTTCACTGATTTACATGATGCTGGCTCTATATCTTGTTATTTACCTGTCCTATCGTCACTTTTACTGTTTCAGATCCCAGCCAAACCGAACTACAATTTGGTTTTCTATTATGCTGCGGATAGGCCGGTAAATAAAGGTTCCCTATTGGGTAAATTTGTTGACGGGACTGATGCATTTCGTGATTCTAAGCTCAAGCTGATACCGAGCATTGTAAAGGTATATTGTGCCTCTGCAGATGGCTTATTGTTATCTACTCTTTATGTCTCACTAGAATGCATTACACTGGCTTTATGTCTTACTAGAATGCAATTCGAGAAACTCATAATTACATAATTAAAGATACTCTGAAACCAACTGCTTTAAATGGCACAGGGTTATTGGATGGTGAAGCGCGCAGTTGGAACAAAAGCTTGCCTTTTGGGAAAAGCTGTAACTTGTAAATACTTCAGACAAGATAACTTTTTGGAAGTAAGTAAATCGTTTGCTTCTTTTGCCAGCATATTTACATTAAAGCTGCCATTGAGGGAGCACTAATACAACAACACCAGTGCCTCAATGGCTCCCTTAAATTGCGGGATAGGGGGGGGGGTCGGATGTACGCAACGTTCCTTGTGTTAGTAGCACAAAAGGCTGTTTCAGAATGACCCAAGATGAAAATTGCGTGGAGAACTGCATTGAATAACCGCTACTTCACAGGAGAAAAGCACAACCACTTTAGTGAGCCATTTTGATTTATTCCATCATGATCCAGAACCAAAGAGTAAGTGTAAGAGCTCTATTGTGAGGTTAAAGTAGAAACGATGTGTCTCGTGCAACTTGCATTGCAAACTGGGACAATTCTATACACAAAAAATTCATTATGGGTTTTTGAATTCAAGAAACTATTGGAACTTTCGGCTAGTTTATCGCACAGTTGCCTGTTGTAAAATAATTTTGATTATAATTGCATTATCATTATTAGTTTGAGTGCCTCAGAAACAACATTTCATTGATAAAGATTTGTCTTCAAAATGTTTGGAACATTTAATCAAACATTGCCTTCATTGTATATGTCCCTCAAACTATTAACTGTTTCGGATAGTTCTTGTCAAGATACTGTTTCTAATTGTTGCAGAGTTGGAGTATTTACCTTTGTGGAAATTCGGCCCTTAGTTGGCCAGTGCCGTTGTTTGGCGTAGAGGCAACTTTCTGTAAAGAAATTTTGTTTGCGGACACTATAAAACTGATTTTATCTTACAGTGAACTTACAAAAACTCTTCCAGCTCACTTTGATGAAAACTTGCTGCATATATAATCTGCTCTCTTTTTTCTTCTTTTATGCGGAGTAGTTGATTTGATTGTTAAGCATGTCTGACATTGGGTGACAATACTGCTCCTCATTTCCTATTCTGTGACGGTTTTTAGAAAAGGAATCCCTCGGTCCTGTTTTTTTGCAGGTTTCAAAATAACAACCGGGATAACTTTTGTTTTGTTTTAAAGACGCTTAATGTTTTGTTTTCTCCAATTGGCTTTTTGTCAGATTGATGTGGATATAGGCTCATCAGCGGTTGCTAGAAGTGTAGTCGGTCTCGTCCTTGGATATGTCACGAGCTTGGTTGTTGATCTTGCAGTTCTGATAGAGGTTTGTGATTTTACTTTGCTTTTGAATAATGTCTTTTTTTTTTCTTTGTTTGTCATACATTCTCCAATGTCATAAAGATTTGAGAGGTATTTACTTGTCACGTCTGTTATTTTGTGCAGGCAAATGAGGAGGCAGAGCTTCCTGAATACCTTCTCGGGACTGTGAGGTTGAGTTGTGTCAAACTTGACTCAGCCTTAGAGGCTTGATTATTTCACAGACGTAACTGTCTTCCCAGTTTCAGTTAATTCTACGGAGACCGACCTACTACGGTTAACAATACAGAGTTTTACTGTTCGACAGCATCACATAGTTGTTGCACAAGCTACCTGAAGTTGATCAGTGATCACGGGTCATCCAGCAGCAACTCTGATTCGAACAAGGGAATACTCATTTGCAGCCTAGTGAAAGTGTTGATGTCCTACTTTTTTTTTCTTTACCTTTTTCTTGCCTAAATTTGAGGCTGTATTTGCAAACAAATATACTCAAGGATTCAATATTATACAAATATATACGAGTGTGTTTTCCCCTAGTTAATTGAAAAGGCCAAAAATATGGCGGAAAGAAGCGTTGTTGAATTGGTGAAAACCCTATTTAGTTGAGAAGGTTGTATTGTTATACCCATGAGTGTATACCCGGAATTTGTATCCCAGCTATAATAATACCGTCTTTGTGGTTAAAATTTCAGCACGAGTGATTATACTGCTGTTAATTGTTAATATTAGAGCCGTTAACATGTGTATTTTACTACTATGCTTAATATCATAGTCCGATAACTTCTTAATCTGAAAATATTTGCTTTGATAAATCATGAATCAAATAGCTTTGAAGAATTGAAGCCCTGTACATTATCGTCTTACTATGAGATTTCTATTTACTATACAACGTAGTTTACTGTCAATGCAAAAATACTTTGAACTAAACTTCTATTCTTGGTTTAACGGCTGATCCGGAACCACATTTCCCGGCATATGCTTCTCGCGCGGATGGCTTGAACCTGTATACAAAATATCTGAGCGGAACTTGGACCTGAGCCTGCTGTCCAGATTGTCGAAGATGTGGATTGACATCTAGTCCTGGACCGGCTGGTACGTAATAAACTTGATTACTCTGTACAAAAGCTTGATGAGTCGGGTATGGATAACCAGGGTTCAAATACTGACCGCACAACTGTCCGCCCATCTGATGAGATTTTGAGTCACATATCTTCTCGACCGGGTTTGGGTTTGGGCTTTTTAGCTTGGGTGTAACTGGAGGCTGCGTGGCATACAAGCTCGCTCCAAAAGCAGAAAAGCTAAACTCTGAATTCTCCATCCCAATCAAGTAGTCCGATTCCTCGGAAGCATTGCTATTTGTTCGAGAAATATCAATTTCTTGTTCTCTAGTAGAAGGGAGCAGAAACAATCTCATTTGAGGAATTCTTTCGTTATTATTCTCGTTCTTACTGTTTTTTATTCGCTGTAAATTTAATTCCTCGAATTCCACCATCATGTTCTCAACATCCTCATCGTTTACAACACTGATCAAGCTGTCAAACCCTTGATAAGGAAGCTGATACTTGACCGTAAACTCAGAGCCTACATTAAAAAGCTTCAAGAGCTTCAACATGAACGACGAGTAAGTAATGTCACGTTGGAACGTGACAAGATGAGTACTGCCACCAACATAGCGAAGTTCATTGTCGTGAGGTCGGGGTAGAACCTTGCCTCCCATGCTACACATCAACCGCACCACTGACCTGTCTTCTCCCTTGAGTTTCGGCTTTGATGGTTTCTGAGTCAAACTAGTCGTAGTAATAGTAGCAGCAGCAATAGTACTAGTCGTCGAGTTAGCTTTAACCCTCGAATTAATCTCCATGGTTGAATAATAAGCAATATGAGCATTGATTATGTCTGAGAGTAAACGAAGCAAAGGAAGTTGAGAATCTTTGTTGGTGTTTTGTATTGTAGTTTGCATATTTTGGACGTAGGGTTCTGCTACTACTTGTTTTGGGTCAATGTAACTCATGTTGTTGTAATTTTTCTTAATTTTTGATCATGTGTTTGTGTTACAAATGACCATTATATATATACTAGATTAAATTTCTATTTCTATAGGATTTCTACTTTTACTAGAACTTTTGTAAGAAACAAATACGGAGTAGTATTTGCTAGGAATAATAATAATAATAATACAACAAATCTTCATTATATTAAAGTAGAAACATTTAGACACTCCACATTGCGCCACATCATCTACACAACCTCCTTTTTTCACTTTTTCAATTTTTCATGTCACCTTTATTTGAGTTTAAAAAGTCCAGTTTAATTTCACTATTCCAAATTTTATCAAAAGTCAAGTTTAATTTGAATATTCCAAAATTTATCAAATATTTAATTTATTAAATTTATCTACGTAGAGAAGTTAAATATTTACATATGCTACACTAAAAAGAATTGACATCAATAATAAATCAACTAAGGTCGTAATAAAAAAAAAATTACATCCATAAATAAATTAAAGTAAAAATAATACTCCGTATTATATTAGCCATTCAAAAAATAATAAGTTTTAACAAGTTTACGAATTATGTCAAGTTGAATATATTTTATTTAAATAACAAAAAATTAATTGAAAATTAAAAAAAATACAATAATACACATTTTGCTCTAGAAATAGAAAATAAAAGTCATACCTTTGTGAATATATTCAATCGTTGTTGACATTTGAAATACATATAGTTAAAAATAACTTTCAGGAAAAAAAATATGGACTGATCATAGTATATATATAATACATATATGACATTCAATATACTTAAAAAAAGATAATAATACAACATTTTATTATAGGGGTAGTGAAGTTAAAAAATTAAAAATATTACAGATGAAAACCAATCTGGAAGATTAATAAAGCACCGCTAATAACATTGGAGATATGAGATAAAAGGGATATGCAATTAGGTGGTACTATGGGGGCGGTGTAAGATGAAAATAAGAAGATAGGGTTAATAGATAGATTGATCACTAAAATGTGGGTCTCTTAAAGCTAATATACTAGTTTTAAACCCGTGCAAACTGCACAGACATACTATTTAAAATATCGTAATTAATAATGTGTAAAACAAACGATTAAATTTTATATTAAATTTATTTAGGATTTCAGTGGCGTAATGCGTATTAACAATTTAATATCATAATGTTGTGTATCTTTACCTTGTGTATCACATACGTAGACATGTCAAAATAGGATTTAACTCGGCTTGTTTTTTCCAGGTTTAATACCCCTAAATCTTAACCCAAGATCTCATCGACTGCGACATGAAATGGCTCGTTAGTCTATGGTCTAAACAGTGGGGAAAAAGATCTAAAGTTACTATGAATTTCAATTAAAAAATTTGATATCCATATTATTGACGATTATATGTTTATACATTATATTTGGAATATTAATTAGAAAAATATTAATTTCAATACTCAAAAATTTTAATACTACAAATTACTTTAAATATTTATAATTTTATCAATATAAATAATGTAAGTAATAAGTATTGTAAGAGTATTAGTAGTAAACCCAATTTCGTCATATAAATATATAACTGGCCCATATAAATATAGTCATATAAATATATATATATAATGAGTTATGGGTAAATTGACCAAGTATTCTTTAAAACACAGTCACAGTCTTTCCTCTTGTTGGTAAGTCTGAACTCCTAGTTTGCCTTTGTTTTGTGGTTGTCAATAAGTCTTGTTTGTGACGGGGTTATCTATCGCAAGTTTGTGACGGGTCAAATCCCCCTCACAAAGAGCAAGTCGCAAGGCAAGTGGTGGTCCATTTGCACCCCACTTGCCCCCTTCCCCACCCCACTCACACTTACTTTTTGTGAGGGGGATTTGACCCGTCGCAAGCTTACGACAGGTCGGTCCGTCACAAATGAGAATTTGTGGTTGTACAATAATATGAAAGAAACCGATTTAGATAACGTAAACATAAATTTTAGACCAATGTTAGAACATGTATCTTTCCACCTTTCTAAAAAGTGTGGAAGGGATTTTAACTGTTCATTTTGAACAGTTACTTTTTTGCCTCAACTGGGTCATTTGGTAAGTTGGGCCTTTGCCGTTTCATTTCCCTCATTGGTAATTTGGTATTCCCACAATCCCACCTCTCACTTCCCTCTTTCCTGTCTTTCCCATACCTCCTTCCATACCACCTTCCCATCTCTTCCTCACCTTTTCCCTGCCTTCATTCCTTACCTTTTCCCTACCCTCTTTCCTGTCTTAATCTACTACACCTTTTACTTATTATTATCTGTTTTTTTTTATTTGATAGCATAGCAATGACAATCCAGAAAAAACAAAGAAGGTAAATGGGTTGATTTTGATTGTTTTAGGTTTTGGGGTGCTAATAAGCTAATTATTCTCTGCGGAATAATGCGAAAAGCGGACATCATCATTTAAAAAAAGGTTACTTATCATCATCATTAACTATATGAAATTTGGGATCATATAGTTGTCTCTTTTAAGGGGTTCCGCGTCTCATCATACAGTATTAATAGTGTCGTTCGAGTTATTGTTGATAGGTGGAATTCGTTCGAGTTAGTGTCAAGGTTCGAGTAACAAGTCAAATATAGCTTTGATTGGAGCTGGAATGTGGATGACAACGGTGGATCTCAAAAACAATGTAAACGTAGCCGATTATTAAATTGATTATGGTGAGTGGTTAATGCGTAAGTTGTTGTATTGTGTTTCGTTTTTTTATTTGTGGTTTTATTTGCTTAAGTTTTAATTTTATTGTTCTACTGTTAGTTTAATTTTATTAAGTGGATATTTTATGGTTCATCGTACACCCTGCACCGCCAAAATGATGCACAAGGAAGAATGAAAATTGTCTATCATAGGTTGTCTCAAATGAAGATTCAGGTTATCTGAGTCGAAATTTAGGCTTTATTATTGTTTGTTTTTGTTCTTGTTCTCAAGGGCTTAAATCTTGGCCACTTTAATCAGTAAAGACTCAAATTTAGTTTCAATCATTACATAGACAATAACCAATAATATTGGTTCCTATTTGTCTCAAACCGTTCTCCTGCTTGATTTAATTTCCAGGAAACATCGGGAACAAAAAAGAATAAGAGTAACGAGAAGGACAAGGGAAGGCAAAAAATTAGAGCTTAACTGAGGTGAACACTAAACTGTTGTTTACCAAGATCACTATATTGGAAAGGTATTAAACCCGTATCATTTACATTAACTCCGTCTCACTCCACTATCAAGATCGTACTCCCCTTTTGATTTGATTCAAGTGCTTTTTCTTCTGGCTTAATTTTGGTGGGCTTGTTGTCCTTCACTTGATTTAGCCATTATTATCTGTTAAAGGTTTTCTTTTTCTTGAATTCAATGAGATTATGTGTATAATTAAAGTGGGTCTTACATTATTTGATATAGATGGGTATATGTAAGGTATGGTGTCTTTGAACAGAAATAGTAATGAGGTAGGTATATTGCTAGCGAGAGAAATAACGATGTTCAAAAACCCATCAGATTTCTGTAAATTTTTCAATTTTCTTGTTGATTTATGATGGATTTTTGGGGGTTAGCTTTGCTTGTAATTCACAATATCAAGTTGTGAAGGGGAAAAAGGAGTAATTAAATATGTCAATATTTCTGTTTGTTGTTATAGGTTATTAAATCCAAATGGAATGGTGGATTACAGAAACCCAAAATCACAAACAAACATTAAGGGGAGATCCGAGTATGTACCTGGTTTGACGTATCCTTAATCCATCAAAGTCTCTTCATGAGGTTATTGCAGGTATGTGCGCGACGGCTTATCGCTACATGAAGCTGATAGGAAAAAAGAAATGTGGATACTCAGATCTTTAAGAATTTATCAAGTGAGGCAACATTATCCATGGTAGTTTGTTTTTTCATGTGGTTTCTCCGTAGTTTAAGACTGTAATTGCTGAATTGGGCTTCAATCATATAGTTAAATAAGCATTATAAGGATTTTTCCTAGCATGAGATAACGTCCCGTACATTTAGAATCTCATTCACATCTTGTCGAAGCGTGTGACGGTGATACACGAAAGTCATGGTCTATATTTGTACCTAAGAAGTAACTGAACAATAACTCCGCTTCAAAAGCCTTCTTCATCCACAGAATGGTGATCACTTTAAATCGTCATCGAAGTTTACCCCCACTACAAGGTTTAATTGTTGATTTTATTTCGTCATTAAAGTTGCCCCTGTAAGGTTTAATTTTTTATTTTATTTTGTGAATTGTTTTTGTCGAGTTTAGGGTTTTGCTTTGATTTTTGATGAGAAAGTGGGTATTTCTACAATTTCCCAAATATAGAGAGATTAATAGTCAAAACTGACAATTAAAGTCAAAAGTAGCAACTTTAATAACATAGTTTTACAGTAAACTTGGTGTAGTTAATCTCAACAATGATCGCTCCCTTTCAGCCGTTCTCATCTCCAGTATTGTAATCCCTCATCTGCCTCTGCCACTCCTCACATTAGTATAATGTAAGACCCACTCATTTAACTATAACATTATCTATTTAATGTGGTTTTCAGGGTGGGGAAGACGTACAAATCAAGATGAAATGAAATCTTTCAGAGCATATACTCCAAAAAAGAAGGTAATATTTTTTTGGTACTGAATGTGTAAAAAAAAAATAGTACTCAAAGCAGACAACTGCACTACATAATCTAGATTGTTGTTGTGGGTACTCTACCTATCACATGTCATTTCTTTGTTAAATTCGTTTTGGTTATTTATTCATTGTGGGCCTTGTGGAGAATGGTAATTTGATTTTTGGGTACCGATCATCCCCCCTTAGAAAACACTTAGAAATAAGTATTATTAATTGCGAGTTGTTTGCCTAGCGATTTATTTTAATCTTTTCAAGTTTTGTATAGATTTTAGAAAGTGCTGAATTTGCCTGACAAATAGGTTCCCTAACATGACTTCACATTTACATTAAAAAATGGGTATTTGGCATTTTCTTGTGACACTTTGGTTTTAGTTTCCATAATCATGGAACTAGGGGACCATTGTTTCTCATCTACGAGCTATAAAGAAACAACTGGAATTGAATACGAGATCACATTTATTTGGACAGATTTGGTATGTCTTGAACTATATGATATATGAGTTAACTACATACTCTTGTACAGGTTTCTAGCTGGAGTGATTTCATGAAAGGCAGAAAGAAAAAAGTGAGAAATTGCCGCTTTTCTCAAGTCTAATTTGATTTCCGCCAATATGCTCTTTTATCATTTACTGTACTGTTATGCTGACTGTAAGGGAGAGAGCTTAGACCGCCAAAACAGAAAATAGAAGAGCTGAAAAAAGTGAGAAATCTTGATGAGGGACGGTAGGTCTCGTACAACATTCACTATTATAGTTGAAATTTTATCACTTCTTAGCATCCATTGTTATTAAGATTGTCTAACACGAAATTTACCCTAACCCGCACTTTCACCGAGGAGAAAAAGTCAATGATTGAAAGAAAAAAAGAGAAGCAGAGTGAAAGGGTATCAACTATGGCGGGGAGGAATGAAGAAGATTAATAGGTATATATTTTCTCATTTGTATATTATTTTTCGGTCGATATGCCAACATTTTCTTGCCATTAAAATGTCCTTCATGTGGTGATTGAGGTTGGTGGAGGAAGAGGGTGTTGGAGGAGGAGAACGAGGAGGTGTTGGTTTAGGTCAGAGGTTGGAGAAGGAGAGAGAGCACGTGTTGGTTTAGGTAAGAGGTTGGAGGAGGAGAAAGAGGAAGGTGTTGGTTTAGGTAGGAGGTTAAAGGAGGAGGAGGTTCAGGTTAGTGGAAGAGGATGATTAGGCGGAAGGGGTTAGGTAGAAGGTTGGGGTTTGAAGAGGTGGAGAAGGACGACGAGAAGGAAGAGGTGGTGGTTGAAGGATATGGAGGTGTAGGAGTTTGATATTGGAGGTTAAGGGAGGGGTTTAGAAGAGGATCGAGGACGAGGTTATAGGACGAGAGGCAGATTGGAGGAGGAGGTTAGAGGACGAGAGGCACAACATGTAGTAACTAGAGCATGTATATTATCTGAAGTTCAAGATCCCTTGACCCTTTATTGTAAACTAGGACATATGTTTAGTGTATTCTATTTTCATTTTCAATTTGGGTACTTTATAATTTCTCCCATTGTCCTTTCCCTCGTAGTTGCTTTGTTTGGAAATGTAGGAGACAGTCAAAATCCAAAGACGGTGGAATGTAAAAGATGCATAGAGGTTTGCTACTAAATAGGGTGACTTCCAAGTTTACTGTTATTGCTCACAACTTGATGTGATGGACTATGTAGCTTTATCAAAAGTGAGAATTTTTGTTTTTCATTTTCATTTTTTCTCCTTATTTCGGATCTTACAATTGTTAATTTTCACCCGCCCTTGTCCATCACCATTTGTGTTTAGTGTTTTTTTTCATCGTATTGTTCTTCTCAATATTGAATGTGTATCTATTGTTTCGACATTTATTAAATTTTTCTTGTTTCTACTCTGATGGATTTGATTGAGCAGTATACTTACGCCATCTTTATAACGGGCACAATAAAAATAGGATAAATAAATGCCGTCGTTCAACGCGCGCGGAGCAACAACTTAATGTAGTTATGTTCTTTAATAACTAATCCTCCAAAAAAGGGTTCACACGAACTACAATTAAATTGTACCTAAAACGGACATGAGAATCAAATATTAACATGCTCATTAAACGTCTAAAATTAAAGTATCTTGGTGTACCGCGCGCAACGCGCGCGGTGCAACAACTAGTATATATATATATAGATAGATAGGTTCTTATGAGTCCACCAATTTTTGTGAGTCCATGAGTCCTCATCTTGGCCATTGGATGAGAGAGATGAATGTATGAGATTGTAGAGACAAAAGCACACTTAACACTAATCAATTACATATGCACTAATTAATTAACTTTCTCTCTCTAGCCTTTAGTTAATCACTTTTGAGCACTTTTGAATTTCTGAGATTTGTGAGTGTAACTTCAGCCCATATTTGTGAAACTTCAAACTAAAATGTGATTTCGACTATATAAATTTGAATTTATTAAACTTCAAGACAAGTTTATGTGATTTTAGACTTTTTATGAGTGTAACTTCAGTCATTACGAGTGTCACTTCAACCATTATTTATGTAACTTCCAACTAAAATGTGATTTCGACTACATAAATTTGAATTTATGAAACTTCAAGACAAGTTTATGTGATTTTAGCCTTTTTATGAGTGTAACTTCAGTCACTACGAGTGTTACTTCAACCATTATTTTTGTAACTTCAAACTAAAATGTGATTTCGACGACATAAATTTGAATTTATGAAACTTGAAAACAAGTTTATGTGATTTTAGCCTTTTTCTGAGTGTAACTTCAACCGTTATTTGTGTAACTTCAAGCTAAAATGTGATTTCGACTATATGAATTTGAATTTATGTAACTTTAAGACAATTTTATGTGATTTTAGCCTTTTTTGATGGTAACTTCAACCATTATTTGTGTAAATTCAAGCTAAAATATGATTTCGACGGTACAAATTTGAATTTTTGTAACTTAAGACAATTTATATGATTTGAACCTTTTTATGAGTGTAACTCCAGCCTTTACAAGTGTAACTTCAAACCGTATTTGTGTAACTTTAATTTTAAGACATAGTGTATGTAACTTTAAGACATGTTTATGTAACTTTAGTCATTTGAAAATTTTAATTTAAGTTAATTTAACTTTAAGGCATATTTTGGTAACTTTAGTCCTTACTAATATAACTTCAGTTCTTAATTGTACAACTTCAAGCATAACTTCAATCTGTTAATAGTATAACTTCAGTATCTTAATAGTGTAACTTTAGTCCCTAAAACTGTAACTTCAGTCCGTAAAAGTGTAACTTCAATTTTTAATAATGAAATTTTAAGACATGTTATCTTTAGTCATTACTGGTGTAACTTCAGTCCAAAATAGTGTAACTTCAGTCTAAAATAATGTAACTTCAGAACAAAAATAGTGTAACTTCAGTCATTATATGTGAAACTTCAGTGAAAGCACCACTTACCACAAAAAAAACTGGTGGTTTTTAGATCTGAAAAAGTAATAAACATAAAAAACTTGAAAAATAATAATGAGATCTAAAAAATAAAAACATAAAAACTTCAGTTTTTAATAATGTAACTTTATTATTAAAAGTGTAACTTCAAGGCTTAATAGTGTCACTTCAAGGCTTAATAGTGTCACTTCAAGCCTTAAAAGTGTAACTTCAAGCCTTAAAAGTGTAACTCAAAAAAATCAGATCTAAACATAAAAAACTATAAGAAATAACAAAATTAAAATAAACAAAACAAATTCGAAAAAAAACATAAAACATATTAAAAAAAAGTGTAACTTCAGCAAAAAGAACTGTGTAACTTCAGTCATTATATGGGTAACTTCAGTTACTAAAAGTGTAACTTCAATCATTATATGTGAAACTTCAGCAAAAAATATGTGTAACTTCAGTCATTATATTGGTAACTTCAGTTACTAAAAGTGTAACTTCAGCGATTATATGTGAAACTTCAGCACTAACAAAAAAAACTAGCAGTTTTTTAGATCTGAAAAAATAACAAACATAAAAATCTGAAAAATAATAACGAGATCTAAAAAATAAAAACATAGAATTAAAATAATATGTATGTTACTTTAATAATATCAACAAGTGTAATAAGGTTATTTTGTGTTACTTTAATATATAAATGTGTTACTTTAATAGAGATATATGTAACTTTAATAAATAAAGCGTGTAACTTTAATAGAGATTTGTGTTACTTTAATATACAATATGTGTGACTTTAATACACAATATGTGATACTTTATTAGATGAAATTTGACACATTTTTTCAGATCTGAAAATAAAAAGGAAAAACAACTAAACAAGGTAAAAAAAAGTAGATATACATAACTTGTTTGTTATTTTTTCGAAATTAATAGTATTTTTAAGTAAACTTATGAGAAGAGAAAAAGAAAAGAAAAAGAAAAAAAAATTAATACTAAATCTGAAAAATAAAATGTAGATCTAAAGAGGAGAGGAGAGGGAAGTTGGTGGAGAGGAGAGTGGAGGCGGTGGGAGGCTGGCGAGACGGCGGAGGACGGACGAGGAGAGGAGACGGCGGAGGACGGACGGAGAGGAGAGGAGAGGACGGAGGGAAGCTGGTGGAGGAGAGGAGGAGAGTATGGAGTAAGGAGTATGGTCGGAGTAGGAGAGGATGGTGAATGGTAGATGGGTGGAGGTCGTGGCCGTGGCCGTGGGTGGCGCGGGGACGGACGGCAGTGGCTAGGAGAGGACGGACGGACGTCGTGGCCGTCGTGACCGGTGGGTGGCGCGCGACAGGTGGGTTTTTTTGGATTGGGTTTTTTTTAGAGTGGCGTGGGTGGTGACGGCGTCGGTGGTGGCGGCGGAGGTGGTGGCGGCGTGGAGGATGAGGGTTTTCATTTGTAGATCTAGGTTTTTATTATTTTGGTTTTTGTTGCTGGTTTTATTTGAGAGTATTGATGAGAGATAAGGGAGGTAGAGAGAGAGTGGGGGAGGTTAAAATGAGAGAAAAAGATGAGGGAAGGGTATAAGTATTAGGGTTTGGATTGAGTATGTATTAGTGGGTTTGATTAGTGGGGATGTGAGAGAAGTGGATTAAACACCCACTAATGACCATTTTCTTGTTTTCATCTCAACCCTTCATTTCCAAGATCCAATGGCTCACAAAGGGACTTATGGACTCACTATTTCTATAAGGACTCACATGATCCTTTCTCTCTATATATATATATATATATATATATATATATATATATATATATATATATATA
>JAIUZE010015240.1:0-24131 GCA_022085475.1 Heliosperma pusillum | reverse complement strand
ATTGAGTCAAAATTCTTATATGGATAAGATCTTCGCTAGTTCAAGGAAGTTTAGTGTGGGATTGTAATGCAGATTGGATGCATTGGAGCTTTTAGAGAGATAGGAAGCGTGGGCGGAGTCAGATCGTAGAAGGTTAGGCATGGAAATCGAAACGAAAGAGAAGAAATGAAGAAAAATCAAGAAACGAGCCAAAAAGAAGGGATGCTCGATCGAGCAGTCCTACCCTAGGTAGCACCAAAACGGACACGGCCACGGACACGACACGGACACGTGATACGGCATCTCGTGAAATTTAGGACACGGGACACGCCGTTTAAATTTAATAATATATATATTTTATAGTTACAAACAACGTACGATTTTTTTTTGTATTAATATTTGATATTAAATATAAATAATTGAAGGTAAAATTTGACTTTGACTATAATTCATTCTCATTTTCTACCCAAACTCATCTTCGAATCAATCTCTTTTAGTTTTCGATCTCTCATTCCTTGTTTATAAGTGTCCGTGTGTCTGTGTGTCCGACACGGTGTCCGACACGGAACAACCGATTAGGAGAAGTGTCCGTGCTACCTAGGTCCTACCTTGCTCGATCGAGTCGTGGTGATGGCTGCTCGATCGAGCAGAAGCCCCTTGCTCGATCGAGCAACCTACTTTTCTGACGGCTTTTCGTATTTTCCTTAACTAGTTTAACCTAATTAATTAGTTTTGTATTATAAAAGGAAAGCTCGTCTTTCATAATTAGACATGCTTTAATATTAGAAACTCAATTTTTCTTTGCTTTGCCTCTGGATTTTATTATCAAGACGATTGTCTTTAGTTCAAGCTTGTAATCGGTATTCATTAATCTTCCTTTGTTATTTAGTTAATTACATTCTAGTTCTTTAATTATTCTTTGTTCATCCTTTCATAATTGTTAATCACGTTTACTTTATTTATTAAGTTGTTATTAATATTGTTATGAGTAGCTAAATTCTTTTCTAGGGTTGAAGGGGGATCTAGGATTGTTAGAACGGGTAGATTAATTAATTGAATTGCAATTGCATGGTTATCGTTTGATTATCGTTTTAATTCTAGTTGTTTGATTACTGGCCAGGATTAATTAACTAGTCTCGCGAATTAGGATTAACACCGACCAGGTTAAGACTAAGATAGGCTACGATAATTGAATAGAACTCGTTTAACGATAGCGATCACATGTTAAATTGTAGATCTAAAGGGCATAATTGAATCGACCGATCTTGTGACCTTAGATAACTTTATTGCATGATAGTTGATTACATTCTTACCCCTGAACAATAGTCCTAGTGAACCTGAGACCCTAGACTTTTAATCTTATTGTTTTCAACCTTTTATTATTAGTTGTTATTGTTTACTATTAGTTGTTATTGTTTGATGTTAGTTATTGTTATTGATTACTTTTAGACTAGAAACACAATCTCAAAACCCCGAAATTGTTACTATAGAGATAAACCTAGTTTAACAGATTAGAATACTACCGCCTCCCTGTGGATTCGATACCTTGCTTACCGCTGACTATTAGTTAGTAGTGATTTAGGTTTACTTTGGTTAAGGTGACGCGACTTCAACTTTATCAAATTTGGCGCCGTTGCCGGGGAGGCAACAGTTTTCTGTTTGTTTCTACTTAGTTTGTCTTTTTCGTCTCTAGGAACCTAAGTTCATTGAAACCGTTCTTAAGCTTTTCTTTAGTTTTTGTTTATACCCAGGTCTTCTAGGTCCGATCTCGTACCCTACGATTCCGAACCTGAGAAGACTCTCCGAGCTAGGAGAAACTTTTGGAAGGAAATTCAAGAAGCGAAAGATTTGAGTACGCTTGACACAGTTTACACCGAATTCCTCGCAGAAAAACCATCCTTAGAAGAGGATACACATATTTCTGCACCCACTACAACCATGCCTACCTTAGCCAGCCATTCGGAGCCTACCGTTGCATCTATTTCCAAGGGATTCAAACTCCCTACTACGGGTAATAGCACTTTTGATATTCGTCCATCTTATATCTCTTTGGTGGAGCGAAACATGTTTGGAGGAAGCCCTACTGAGGATCCTGCTAAGCATATGGAGAAATTCATTAACTATTGTTGCTCTATTCTTTTAACGGGTGGGGTGACGCAAGATCAAATCAAGTTGGTGTTGTTTCCCTTTTCACTACGAGACGGGGCAGAAGATTGGTTGAGTGAGTTAGATATAAATACACTTGGCATCACCGATTGGAATTCTTTGGCTCTTGCATTCTATAAAAGATACTTTCCGCCACAGAAAACCAATGTCATTCGAAGCAAAATCACAAGTTTCAAACAAAGTCCCACTGAGAACTTCAATGAGGCCTGGGCTCGCTTCAAAAAGCTTGTCAAGTCTGTTCCACATCATGGTTTTGATACTTGGTTCCTATGCAACCAGTTTTATAACGGGTTATATGTGTTGGAGTAAATGTCCTCAACAATAGTGCGATCACAAAATATAAATCTCGATAATAAGAATACAAAAGGGATGATGAATATTATAGTCAACTAGTCAACATAAATCGGTAACGATTGGCTCAATTGAGTTTGACGTTACTGTCGTATGACGGTGGTGATCAGTTGATCCCTTGAGGTCACACCTAAAGGACAATCCCCAAATCATGTACATTAATTAATTGTATAGTGATACAGATTAATTAATCCCTTAATTTGAACAAGTTAAAAGTGAGAATTATATCTTATTGTAATGTGATTAAATAAGATTCAGTTTGGTAATTTAATTGTTATATTACTAAGAATGCATTATGTTTATGAAACATTTGAGATAAGTGAAATTGGTCGATTATAATTACAAACTGTTGTAGATTATATTAACCAAATATGAGATGACCCATTTTATTTACATGTAATTATTAAATGTGAGTTAAAATGTTAAGTCTAATTTATTTGTTATGAAATAGCATTTAAATTAGTTAAATGTACATTTATAAGCCTAATTACATGTTACATGTCACATGTCAGATATGTGACAAATGACAAATTACAAAAATAAAATGGACACCCATTTTATGTTGTATAACCGGTTTGGTAGGGTATTAGGGTAGGATTTAGGTAATTATAATTGTTCTAATTGAGAAATAAACAATATGATTACCTACCTAAGCCTAGATACCTATCTAATATCTTGTTAAGAACAAAAGCAATTCACCCTTACCCATGCTTAGGGTGGGCCGGTCATGGCTTGTACAATAAGGAGATTTTTCTCCTTATTTGTCATTCATTCATCTCATAAGTGAAAAACATACTTATCTCTCTTATTCTCCAACTTATCTCTAAAACTTAAGAAGTTCATATTAGAGTTTATATTTTCTAATAACATTACTAGTGTAGTAATAAGAGGTTATTAGATTTATTTTAAGGGATACTACTTTTAATACTGGTGTAGTATTTTAGTAGAGATTAAAAGGTTTGTTTTGGGTGCAACTTAGAGGAGTGTTCTTATACTAAGAACTTGGAGTTCAACCTTATTATTTAAGCTCAAGAATAAGATTACGAAGGTGACCTAATCTTGTGCCCATATTTGTTCCAAAATCTATGTAAGGAAAATGGTTCTTCTTATTTTGTATTGTTTTGTTATGCATGCATAAGATCTAAATGGTTTAAGAGTAAACTATTTGTAATATGATATTAGAAATGTCTAATATTGAGTTTGAGAATCTTACAAGCGGTATCAAGAGTCAAGGTTGTTGTATGCATAATCGATTTTTAGTTTTTTCGAGTTATGGTAACTTAAAGAAAACTAGTAATTTGTGTTTTATAAGATAAAATCACAAAGTTATTTACATGTCAATATATTCTGGTCCTAATATTATTTTAGGTCATTTTGATGATTTATGGAAATTTATAGTGCTCAAATATGATTTTTAGTATTTTTATTACATTTTAATGAGTAAAATGATGTTTAAAATGTTAAAAATAGTTAGACTTATTTTCTGACCTTGAAATTTTTACACAATATCACACGTGCATTTTACTTACGGTATGTAAAATTTCGTGTGAATTTGATTAATTTCGTATGATTTATGATTTTTATATGATAAAATGAAATAAATAAAGGTCAAATGGTTAAAAATATTTCCGCTTTGAATCTGACCATGTACATTTAGTATGTTGTCACATGCATGTTTTCCTGTTAGACTGGAAAATGTTAGACTAATGTGATTTGTCTAGCATGATTTATGAATTTTTAATGTAAAAATGGCATAAATAGTGACTAATTTAGCAAATATATCTAAAATAATTTTCATGTCAAGGGAAAATTGTTCCTGGTTTCATAAATGTCCCACATTTCTGATATAAAGTTGAAAATTTAATATGATTAATTTTTCCATGCTTTAAGTATTTTATTTGATAAAACCGATAAAGCGCAACCACTTTTCTCAAAAACCGATATTTTTTTGACATTATGAGTGTCATGGAAATGTTCCAGAATGTTCAAGAATTTGAAATTCAAAATTTGAAATTATTGTAATTAAATTTGGATTTATTTGATTAAAATATGATTTTAAAGTCTAATATGAGCAATTATATAACAACAAGTTGAATTATTGTCAAAAATTGAGTGATGACTAATTTTTGAAGTCTAAATGAGTTGGGATAATTAACTTGGACTTAAATATGATTTAAGTATTGTTTGGTGATTTTAAAGTGCTATTAACTAGAAGTCTTATTTTTATGCTTGCATTTTTATTTAATATGTTTGCATGCATTGCCAAATTGCCATAACATGACATGCATATTTTATCGAGTATTCGACCGTGTCAATTAAAATAATCGTAAATTCATCCATTTATTCACTTTAACATGATAGATTATAAATTGACATGACCTCTCATAATAAATAATTGAGATCAAGCCTTACCAAATGTAGAACCCATGAATCTCAATTTCGCAAGGAAGTAGGCTCGGCTCACCGGGGTGCTAAACTTGTTACGTTGGGTAAGTGGGGTAATAAATGTTATTATTTCGAAATTTGGATTGAGTTCAACGGAAGTATTCGCGACCGTAGCCGCATGTGTTCCGGGCTTAAGATAAATATTAAAGTAATATTATCGACCGAGAGTTCTAATGTAGAATCGATTAAAGAGTTAATCCAACGAATTATGTTAATAAGGGATGAATCGGCTTACCGTGCCCAAGTTGATATGAATTTAGATCTCGGAATCATTTATAATAGTTGGGTAGAGGTCACTATTTAAATGTTAAAACTTGTTTAAAATGTTTACAAGTATTAAAAATGATAAATGTTGACATTTCCTTTATATCTATTTTTGTAGTCAATATTATTTATTCGCAATGGCAAATCCAAACACCAACGCTCCAACTCTCACAAACGTTTCATGGCTTCGATCCTTCATGGATCTATGCAAGTTAGAAAAGAATGGCGCAAATTTTGCCGATTGGGATGCGCAACTCTGCTTGGCCGCGGAAGGTGACGACAAGCTTCGTTACCTTACCGAAGCCTCTCCCGAAACACCCAATGAAAGCTCAACCGCCGCCGCAAGGCGAGCCTATGAGGCTTACCAAAAGGAAGCCGCCGCGATCAAAAATGTTTTGATCTTCTCTATGGAGGCCGATCTCCAAAGGAGTGCCATAAAGATGAGCACGGCCTATGAGATCTATGCCAAACTTGTGACCATGTTTTCACAAGCTCCTAGAATCGTTCAATATGAAACGGCATCCGCGTTTTTCGACATGAATCTTAAAGAGGGCCAAAAGGTTAGCCCTCATGTACTCAAATTGATTGAGCATGTCGAGATTCTTAAAGTGCAAGGGGTTGACATTCCCGAACAACTCGTAATTGACCGTGTACTACATTCCTTGGGGAGAATAAAGGCATATGTGATGTTTAGGGTAAACTACAATATGCAAAATATGCAAACCTCTCTCCACGAGTTGCACAAAATGCTTGTGCAAGCGGAGAGAGACATGGGGCTAAATGTTAGCACCACCAAGGATGTACTTCACATCAATAACAAAAGTAAGGGGAAGTTCAAAAGGAGTGCAAGCAAGGGAAAGAAGCCCTCCACCTACAAAGGCAAAGGAAAAGCTATTGAGAATAGCTCACCCAAGCCTAAGAAAGGTGCCTCATACGAGGACAAGTGCCATTATTGTAATGGCGTAGGGCATTGGAAAAGGAATTGCCCAAAGTATCTAGGAGATATCAAAGCCGGGAAAATTGTTTCCGTTGGTAAATTTTCATCCCTATCTTTTATGTTATGATCTCAACTTTGGTATATAGATACAAGTTGTGATTCTTACCCTTTTTAATTGTAATTAGGGCACCCAAGCAAGGACAAGGGCAAGGACAAGCAAGCCTAAAGATGTTCTTCAAGGGAAGCTAAGGTAGCCACCCATGGATGAAGACATAAGGAAGCTTGGACTTATTTTGTGTTGTCTTCTTTATTGGGTTGTATTTTGTGACGTTGTTTTAGAAACTCTTTATTTCCTTGTTTGACAATGGAAATTTGTTTATTTCCTTTAACAATTGGTTGTAATTGGATATTGGTGACTTGGTTTTCAACCCAAGTCACTCGGTTTATGGAAACTTTTTCATTCTAAAACTTGTCATTATACTCTACTTGAACTAATAACATAAATTATATCGACTCAAATTGATCATATGAGTATTATGATGATTGGACCATTATAATAAAAGGCTAAGAATTCGATTCTCACTTTGAAAGATCAATTGCTAAGTTGAAATTGAGTTATTGAACTCAAAATAAGGAATCTACCAAACAAATTGGCCATACCACTTATAAAGAAAGTAAATGACATGAATATGAGTTCACCTCTTTAGCTCTTATAGAACTAGTCTATGTTGAAACTAAGATTCGATGTCTTTACAAAGAAGTCTTTAGTAGATCACTTAAGGTCATGTTGTGATACTTCTACCTCCCTTACAAGTATGAGTACAAAATTGTTTGTGGCACATAAGGCTATCTTTAAAGAAAATAGTTGTATTTTTCTAAAGATAGAGTGGGAGAAAATAAGCCACAACGAAAAATTAGTTAGGAACTAGTGAGAAAACCAAAAGAAAATGTTCTTAGGTTAGACTCAAGACTAGTGAGGAGACCAAAAGAAAGCGTTCTTAGGTGAATCCTTAGACTAGTGACGAGACCAAAAGAAAATGTTCTTGAGATAATAAGATTATGATATATGTAAGTGGAAGCACCTAGAAATTTTAAATTTTGATTTTCTAACATAAGAGACCTATGAAAATAAATGGAATCTATGCAGCGAAAATGTTTTATTTGGAGTTGTCCAATTGTAGTTGCATGGATAGACATGTAGATGTCTTCAAAAGCTAAGTTAATGCGTAACTATGCTTAGATCCAAATCATCAATAAAATACCTCATATTAAGTGTGTACAAGATACACAACAAAACCACATGTCCAAATAGGGATTTGGAATAGGATGTGTACATGACACAAACCTAAGGTGTAGAGGTTATGATGATCTTTTCTATTATGAGATAAAAGAAGTTTTTTTCACTCGAATTGTCGAAATATCATGTATAGACATGAAGTTAAGTGGTAGTTAATGTCATGTATAGACATGAAGTTAAGTGAGAGCTAAAGTTATCACGTAAAGACATGAAGTTCAGTGGGAGAAATTGTTTTCCACGTGAATGACGTATCACTCATTGTGACTAACGTATTCGTCTTACCTTTTGAAAGGAATGGTTGGAATAAAAATGTTGGATGAAAGAGGGCAACATGTATACTAAAATCAAAATCTATTATGGAATAGAAGATTTTAGCTTGGCATTTAAAAGGTATCTTATATCGATAAGATCCCTTAATCTATTCAACAAGTTAAATAGGTTGTTTATGTTGATAAAAGTGGGATCACTATGAAAGGGTCATAGTCATCCACTGAACCTAAGAATTTTTGATCACATGATACCGATCATGTATGCCATTACATACACATACCTAATTGAATTGTATGCTAGGAGCATGACAAGCCCATAACAAATAAATCCAGATGAGTGTCATTGGATAGCCTACAAGAACATCCATAGAGTTCTCAAGGAGGACTAGGGATTGATCTTGTGTTTGGTAGAGAAAATTTGGTAATGTGTTAAAGGTTACACAAACCCAAATTTCCAAACTTATAAGGATTTATTCAAATCCTAGGCGTACCTTTGTTATATAAGAAGCGAATAACTAAAGGGGTGATTGAAGAGTCAATCATTATAAATTCTACAAATATAGACGTAGTACATTATGATGAGGATAAGGTGGTTTACAAGGAGCTAATGCTAGATCCTTTCACCTAAATACCTATAAGTTATCATGATAACGAGTGGGAGCATCTTTCAAGTTAAAGAGCCCAACACTAGATAGAGATCTAGACATGTACATATATGAATTCATGTTATTAGGAATAACGTTGGATGAAAGGAAAAAGCAATTCACAAGGTTGGAACAAATGAATATATGATATATTCACTACCCAAGCCTTTATTGCATTTAATAAGTTCGTCATGAATTGTCATGGACGAAATATACTTTAGATTATATGATATGAAGCAATAACATTGTGTTGATTGTTCATATATGATAATCGCATTTATCGTTTGAGTTTCTAAAATTCGTTTTGTGCTTTGTTATATCCAAATGGGTTGAAGAGACAATTTTGAACCCCATTAAAGTGGACTGTATTAACATAGCATTGGCCCATAGTCACTTATATGAGGTGACGTCTCCAAGTGACTAGAGTGTAATGCGATTGATGACAAGTTCAAAGTGCCATAGGGTCATAAGGGATGACCAATCGATCACATAGACAGACTGTAAGAGACAATCTGTCGGGCAGTGACCGCTTATAATTATAGAATTCTGGCAATTCTTGTAGCCTAGTCGTGGCAAGAGCTACTAGTATTATTTTTGAGTCAATTCTTTGACTAAAGACTGTTCGCCTAAGGTGGCACAGTTTCAGAGTGACTTTGATTTATACTCTATGACCTTCGTAACTGGGGTCAAATGGGCATCTTTTGGGTCATGATGAGCTGTGGCTATGCAAAGGGAATAGTGCGATAGGAATTTTCCACCATAGGAATTTTCCACCCCTTGTCAGGGTTGTTTTAAATCTCAAGGCCACTCGAGGAGGAGTAAGCTGAAATGCGTGGCCACGCTCGGAAGGTATCTATGGTAGATAATTCCGGTCAGACAGTTACTCTCCAGATCGAGGAAACCACTCTTGATATGATCAAATGCAGGTACGACCTGCAAGACACCTTGCATTGAGTGGGAGATATTGTAATAGGACAAGAGAATTGGTGACGCACACTTGTCTCGGACAAGTGGGAGATTGTTGGAGTAAATGTCCTCAACAATAGTGCGATCACAAAATATAAATCTCGATAATAAGAATACAAAAGGGATGATGAATATTATAGTCAACTGGTCAACATAAATCGGTAACGATTGACTCAATTGAGTTTGACGTTACTATCGTATGACGGTGGTGATCAGTTGATCCCTTGAGGTCACACCTAAAGGGCAATCCCCAAATCATGTACATTAATTAATTGTATAGTGATACAGATTAATTAATCCCTTAATTTGAACAAGTTAAAAGTGAGAATTATATCTTATTGTAATGTGATTAAATAAGATTCAGTTTGGTAATTTAATTGTTATATTACTAAGAATGCATTATGTTTATGAAACATTTGAGATAAGTGAAATTGGTCGATTAGAATTACAAACTGTTGTAGATTATATTAACCAAATATGAGATGACCCATTTTATTTACATGTAATTATTAAATGTGACTTAAAATGTTAAGTCTAATTTATTGGTTATGAAATTGCATTTAAATTAGTTAAATGTACATTTATAAGCCTAATTACATGTTACATGTCACATGTCACATATGTGACAAATGACAAATTACAAAAATAAAATGGACACCCATTTTATGTTGTATAACCGGTTGGGTACGGTATTAGGGTAGGATTTAGGTAATTATAATTGTTCTAATTGAGAATTAAACAATATGATTACCTACCTAAGCCTAGATACCTATCTAATATCTTGTTAAGAACAAAAGCAATTCACCCTTACCCATGCTTAGGGTGGGCCGGTCATGGCTTGTACAATAAGGAGATATTTCTCCTTATTTATCATTCATTCATCTCATAAGTGAAAAACATAATTATCTCTCTTATTCTCCAACTTCTCTCTAAAACTTAAGAAGTTCATATTAGAGTTTATATTTTCTAATAACATTACTATTGTAGTAATAAGAGGTTATTAGATTTATTTTAAGGGATACTACTTTTAATACTAGTGTAGTATTTTAGTAGAGATTAAAAGGTTTGTCTTGGGTGCAACTTAGAGGAGTGTTCTTATACTAAGAACTTGGAGTTCATCCTTATTATTTAAGCTCAAGAATAAGATTAGGAAGGTGTCTTAATCTTGTGCCCATATTTGTTCCAAAATCAATGTAAGGAAAATGATTCTTCTTATTTTGTATTGTTTTGTTATGCATGCATAAGATCTAAATAATTTAAGAGTAAACTATTTGTAATATGATATTAGAAATGTCTAATATTGAGTTTGAGAATCTTACAATATGATGATCAGAGAACATTGCTAGATTCTGCTGCCAATGGAAGATTCCAAAATAACACTACCAATGCTAATGCTTGGAAGTTGATTGACTAGATGGCTACTCACACTGCAGAGTATGAAAATCCCAGGGGTAATGTGAGGAGAGGAGGTTCGGACAATGCCGTTGCAGCTCAGTTGGAAGCATTAACTGCTAAAATTGCCGAGTTACAAACATCAAAGTCTTTGAAAAATAAACAAACGGTTCATGTCATGGTTCAAGAAGAGCCAACCTGTGAAAGATGTGGTATTATGGGGCATAATGCAGTTGAGTGTATGAGTACGGTTGAGCAAGTACTTGCCTTTCAATCCTTTAAGCAAGGTACACCTTACTCTAACTTCTACAATGAAAGGACGAAAGAGCATCCCAATTTCTCCTACTGAAGTCAGAATGTTCTTAATCCTACCCCACCGCCACCTCAGCAAAAAAGTTCCTCTTATGTGATTCCTCATAATCGCAATTCCCAAGGTAATTATAATCGTTCCAATCAAGGAGGCCAAAACTTTTAACAACCTCCACCACCTCCAAGTAATGATATGGCAGAATTGAAAGTCATGTTGCAGCAAAGTCTCATGATACAACAAAAGCAAGATGCTCAGATCTCTCAATTGATAGCTCATAACAAGATGGTTGATACTCAAATTGCCCAATTGGCAATTCAAAATCCACACAAACAACCAAGTAATCTTCCTCCTCAAGGACACCCTCCACATGAACAAGCCAATACTATCACCTTGAGGAGTGGGACCCATTACAAAGGCCCTGAAATGCAAAGGGATGAAACCATTGAAAGTATGGAAGTTGCTGGTCAAAGTTCAAAAAACAGCGAAAAAGGGGCTTAAAAGGAGGTTGCTCGATCGATCAACACCCCTCTGCTCGATCGAGCAACCCAGGAGAATTCTGAAAATGCTGCTCGAAAAGTTCCTGAAAGTTCCTGTTCCGAAAAACTCGATCGAGCAACCCCTTTGCTCGATCGAGCAACCCATGATCCGGCTAGTAAGTCTTCTAATTCATCTTCAAAAGCAAAGGAAGCCGAGCCAATTGCGATTACACTTCTTTTTCCGGACCGCCAACATAAATCAAAGCTTGATAAACAGTTTGGGAGGTTTATGGAGGTAGTCAAGAATTTGCAAGTAAGTGTACCTTTTACTGAGTTGATAACTCAACTGCCGGCTTATGCAAAGTTTATGAAGAACATATTGACAAGGAAGCGGTCCTGTAATGAAGTGGAGACGGTTGCATTTACTGAGGAATGCAGTGCTGTGTTGCAATTTATATCACCACCTAAGCTAAAGGATCCAGGGAGTTTTTCTATTCCTTGTAATATAGGTTGCTTAGCCATTGATAAAGCCCTTTGTGATCTAGGGGCTAGTGTTAGTGTTATGCCATTTTCGATATGCAAAAAGCTAAAAATGGGTCAACTTACTGTTACAACCATGACCTTACAACTGGCCGACCGTTCTATTAAACACCCTTTGGGGATTTTAGAAGACGTACCGGTTAGAGTAGGAAAGTTTTTCATACCAGTTGACTTTGTTGTCTTAGATATGGCTGAGGACACCCAAATTCCTATCATCTTGGGACGACCATTTCTCCATACTGCGGGGGCGGTTATAGATGTTAAGAATGGGAGACTTACACTAACAGTGAGGGATGACACAATCACTTTCAACTTAGAAAATGCAATGAAACACCCCATGCTAGAAGAGACATGTCACAGAGTCGATATTGTGGATTTAACTATTGATGACTGTCTTTCTTTGTGTTTGAATAGGGATCCTCTGGAGATCGCCTTAATTTCCAGCACTACTGAAGCTGGAAGCTCACGGACTAAAGAAGTAGTTGAGATGGAAAAACTGTTGACATGTGAGGACTGCAAGTTACAGAAGGAGTATAGCTTAGGTAACACCCCTAAGGTTACCGAGGTAAAGAAACCTGAACTTAAACCACTCCCTTCTCATCTTAAATATCTTTTTTCTTGATTCCCATGAGATGAATCCTATAATTGTCAGTGTTAACCTATCTGAAAGCCAACTTTTTGATTTGTTGGTGGTTTTAAAAAGACACAAAAAGGCTATAGGTTATAGAATTGATGATTTACAAGGTATTAGTCCTAACTTTTGTATGCACCGTATCCACTAAGAAGAAGACCATAAACCTTGTAGGCAGGGTCAACGCCGTTTGAACCCCACTATGCAAGAGGTAGTTAGAAAAGAGGTGCAGAAAGTGTTAGATGCAGGAATCATATATGCTATTTCTGACTCAGAGTGGGTTAGTCCTGTTCAGGTAGTCCTTAAAAAGGGAGGGACTACGGTCGTCACTAATGAGAAAAATGAGCTAATATCTACTAGACTAGTGACATGGTGGAGGATGTGTATTGATTATAGGAGGCTGAATGTAGCCACTAGGAAACACCACTTCCCTCTTCCCTATATTGAACAAATGTTAGAGCGTCTAGCGTGTCATAAGTATTTTTGTTATCTAGACGGCTACTCGGGATTCTTTCAGATCCCCATTTATCCTGACGATCAGGAAAAGACTACCTTCACATGCCCTTATGGTGTCTTTGCTTACCGAAGAATGCCTTTTGGGTTATGTAATGCCCCCGCCACCTTTCAACGTTGTATGATGGCTATTTTTTCTGACTATATCGAGTCTATTATGGAGGTCTTTATGGATGACTTCATTGTTTATGGGACCGATTTTGATAGTTGTTTAGCTAATCTGACTAAAGTCTTACAACGTTGTGAGAAACGCAATCTTCTGTTAAACTGGGAAAAGTGCCACTTCATGTTAACTGAAGGGGTGGTACTTGGTCATTTGGTGTCTGGACGAGCCATCCAAGTGGATAAGGCTAAAGTGGAAGTGGTTGAGCAATTATCGTACCCGGTGAATGTTAAAAGTGTTAGAAGTTTCCTTGGTCATGCGGGGTTCTATCGCCGTTTTATTAAGGATTTTTCAAAGATTGCTCAACCAATGACTAAGCTTCTCCATAAGAATGCCCCATTTGTGTTTTCTGATGAGTGTGTTAAGTCTTTTGACAGGATTAAAAAAGCTCTAATCTCAGCTCCTATTATCGAGTCTCCTAATTGGACATTGCCGTTTGAGTTAATGTGTGATTCCAGTGACTATGTAGTTGGGGCTGTTTTGGGGCAAAGGAAGGATAATGTGCTACATGCAACTTACTATGCTAGTAAGACTTTGGATGATGCTCAAGTTAACTATGCTACCACTGAGAAAGAGTCAATTGCGGTTGTCTTTGCTTTAGATAAGTTTAGAGCCTATCTTGTGGGTTCTAAGGTGATAGTCTACACTGACCATGCATCACTGGAGTACTTGTTGGCAAAGAAGGAAGCCAAACGTCGGCTTATTCGTTGGATTTTTTTGTTACAAGAATTTGATTTGGAGATCCGGGATAAGTCAGGTGAAGAGAATGTGGTTGCTGACCATTTGTCTCGTTTAAGGTTTGAAGGGGGCGATTCGATCCCCATTGATGATTCGTTTGCTGATGATCATCTCCTTGCCATTACCATGGAAACTTCGTGGTTTGCCGATTATGCCAACTTTTTGGTTGGGGGAATTATGCCTCCGGATCAATCTTATCAGCAAAAGAAGAGATTTCAACACGATGTCAAGATGTATTTTTGGGCTGAGCCTTATCTATTCCGGGAATATGCCGACGGCATTTATCGACGATGTATTCCAGAGGGTGAGGTACATGTCATCCTTTCTCATTGTCACTCTTCTTCATATGGCGGTCATCATGGTCCCTCGAGGACATTTGCTAAAGTTATGCAGTCAGGTTTTTATTGGCCGACTATTCTCAAGTATGCTACTACATTTGTCCGTTCTTGTGACACGTGTCAAAGGACAAGAAGTATTTCGCAAAGGCATGAGATACCTCAAACGGGTATTTTGGAAGTTGAGATATTCGATGTTTGGGGTATTGACTACCAAGGGCCATTCCCATCTTCCCATGGTAACCAATATATTCTAGTAGCAGTAGACTATGTCTCCAATTAGGTGGAAGTCATTGCCACTCCCACTTGCGATGCCAAAGCAGTTGTTAAACTGTTTCAGAATATCATTTTCCCACGATTTGGGGTTCCTCGTGCTCTCATTAGCGATGGAGGAAAGCATTTCAATGAATGTCATCTTAACACTATATTGAAGAAATATGGCGTTACAGATCGTCGGGGGTTAAGTTATCATCTGCAGACAAGTGGTCAGGTGGAGGTTTCTAATAAGGAGATTAAGTCTATCCTTGAGAAAGTTGTGAGTAAATCCAGGAAGGATTAGAGTCGTAAGCTCGATGACACCTTATGCACTTATAGAACTGCTTTTAAGACTCCAATCGGTGCTTCTCCATACCGGTTAGTCTATGGCAAGGCATGCCATCTACCGGTTGAACTTGAGTATAAGGCTATGTTGGCCATTAAAGAGCTTAATATGGATCCCTCACTGGCGGGTGAGAAATGACTTATGCAATTGAACGAGCTCAATGAGTTTCGATTGCATGCATATGATAGTGCTCGGGTTTACAAGGAGAAGACCAAGAAGTGGCACGACAAGAATATCCTGCAGCGGGAATTTAAAATTAGCGATAAAGTATTATTATTTAACTCCCGTTTGCGTTTGTTTCCAGGTAAACTCAAGTCCAGATGGTCGGGACCGTTCACAGTTACCGAGGTGAACAAATTTGGGTCGGTTATGCTACAAACCGACAAGGGTGAAATTTTCAAAGTCAATGGTCAACGCTTGAAGATCTATTATGATGAAGCATTTATAGGAGTGATAGAGGTCGTCGACCTTTTCACTCTTGATAAATCACCCTGACTTTGAGGTAACACGGTCGTGCGAGACCGATATAAACCAGCGCTACCCGGGAGGCAACCCGGCATTTACTTGTACTTCATTTGTAAATTTTATTTCAAATAGCTTAGTTATTAATGTTATAGTTTAATTAGATTTAGTTTGGATAGTTAATATAATTATGCTTTATTGAGTGCGGTGAGGGAGCGATCTAACAATTTTATTGAGTGCTTGCAGGTAATAAAATTGGAAGTCATCTTAAGAACGAAACGAAAGAAAGAACAAACATAAGAAAACGAGTAAAATTTCATATTTCAGGGTTGCTCGATCGAGCAGAATCACTTGCTCGATCGAGTTATACATGCACCAGATTTATCCGAGAATCGAGCAGACTCAAAAATCTGCAAATTCTAGGTTGCTCGATCGAGCAAACTACCCTTGCTCGATCGAGTCGGCCGGTCCGACCGGATCCGCTGCTCTAAAATAAGGTTTTCCCCCAATTTTCTTTCATTCTTCCTTCTTATTTCGTCACTTTTGGCTTCTCTCACACATATTCCCTCATTAAACTCATTCAAACAACTTCAAATCATCAATTCATCATCAATACTAGCATCAACAATCATTATTCTACCTATTTTAAGTGCAATTTGTGAAGAAATTGGTATTTTTGCTCACTTCTCAAAACGTGAATCTAGGGTTTGCTTCTTATTCTTCAATTTTGTACTTTTAATTCATTGTTTGTTGCTTCCTTGATTCATTATTTAGTAATTAATCACTCTTGCATTACTAATTGCTTCGTCTTACTTGCGTTTTAGACTCAAATTTGATTTTTTTTTTTAATTAGGGTTTGATAATCCGTTTTTTTAGCATCTTGTGGTGTTTGTGAGGTTTATTTACTTCAATTATTAATGTCTAGACAAGTAGGAACTAGCAAGCGATGTAGAGAACCCCGTCTCGATCGACAACCCCAAATAGAAGCGGTTCCTAGTAATCCCACATACCCTTGGATCGTTTTCAGCACACAGGAACAACATGATCGCTTTGCTATGCTTATGGGTCGTCCTATGGACCATACTCGTTGTGTGTGCCCCACCGTTCTCACTGCCCTCGGTTTTGGTAATGCTATTTTTGATATATTTGACTGAATTGGGTTTGGTGGGTTATATTCCCTCAATGAACTTTCATATCGACCTTTGACACTTGAATTCTTTAGTTCCTATGATTGGGACGAGGCAAATAAACGTGTGTCTTTTTGATTTCTCAATAGGGATTTTGTGTTGTCATATGCTGAATTAGCTAATCATTTGGGTCTTTCTCTTGCTAATGATGATGCTTTTGTTGCTATCCCTTCCGGCTTTCAAGCCGTTGATTATTTTACTCTCTTTACTGGTCTTCCTGATGCGCGTGTCAATGCTATGGCTGTCAATGATGTGCAGCACCCTTGTTTAATGTTGTTTTTGCGTTTTTTTAGCCTCCTTTTGTTTCCTAGGAAGGACCTCAGTAAATTAAATTCTCATGAGGTTTTATTACTTGCATCTTCCCTCAACCCTCAACACGAGAATGCTTTTTATTTCCACTCGGCCGGTTTGGTGTGTTATGCTTTCTGGAGAGTCAATTCCCCTACCCAACATCCTTTAGATTGTGGTGCTTTAGTCACTAGGTTGGTTAGGCGACTTGCCGGGTTTGGGGGAGACCGTCGGTACACACCAATGACCGAGATTCATGCCCCTAGAGTAAACGAGGAGTACTTGCGCCACACACTTTGCTGGTTTAATGCGTTAGGTAACGGTCGATTTCACTGGCGAGTACGGGGGTCCCAGTTGATAGCTCTTCCCGACAGGGATAACCGTCTACCTTCTACGGAGCGGTTACCTACCCATGATCGTGAGACTGGACCTACCCCTCCCCCTCGTTCTTATGTGGTTCCGCCTGAGCTTGTTTTTTCCTTCACCGAGACCCGTCGACCTCGTCGACGGATCGCTCCTTCTTCTTCTACTCAGGCCACCACCACCCAGACACCCCACCCTACACCCACCCCGGCTCCGTACCCTTACCCTCCACCTGCTTATACCTATGATCCGGCTTTGGAGAGGGAGATTAGGATTCACCAAGGCATTAACAATGACTTGGTGATGAGTGGGATTTGGGAGAACCTTATCCGGACAGATCTTAATGCTACTGCTGGTTGGACTCTACCGAGCTACTACCGAGGTCCGGGTGACGAGAGTGGTGTGTTCCACAATTATGGGGTGACTCGTTAGCAGTTTTCCTAGGAGTTTAGTCACGTTTATGGTTACCTGGGTCGTCAGTGGTACACTCCTACCCGACCGGATACTCCAGTCGGTGGTTTTGGTAAGCCTTTTCGGGCCTCTTCTTCTGGTGCTGCTCAGAGAGGTGATGATGATGATGATGATGATGATGATGATGATGATGATGATGATGATGATGATGATGATGATGGTGATGATGAGCAGTAGTGACAGCTGGTCACTACGCCCCCATTTTGCAGCTGGTTTGGGGGAGGCTATGTCTAGAAAAAGCTGGTATTATCTATCCTTGTACTTTCTTTTATTGTATTTTCTTTTAGTTATTTCCCCTTTCCCTTTGTTAGTTGTGTCGTTTAGGTCGCTGTTGATGTTGTTGTGTGATTGTTATGCTGTTAGCGTCACACTGAGGACACTATGACATTTAGGTTTGGGGGAGAGTCTTTTTTTATGTTGTGTGTTTATTTCCGTTGTGTGAAAGAAAAAAAAATCATAAAAATTGAAAAATTTACAAAATCCAAAAACATGTTTTTATTTTATTAGGTCGAGTCTTGGTGAAGTTGAATAACAATAATGATAACTTGCATTGATTTTGCATTTGAATCCCAAATAAGTTGTCCATGTACATTGTTTTGACTTACTATTTTTGAAAACAAAGCTCATAGGACAAGTCTTGACCGTTTTTGACGCGCCTTATGCTAATTAGATTTGGCCAATTTAGTTGGTAAACCACTTAAAATTCTGAGGTCTTTAGAGCTTCCTAGGCCTGGAACATCAATAAACGGGTCTCATTGTCTTTAGGCTTGAGTGTGGTACTCCTTGTGGAATATGTAACATCAAATTGCATAAGTGTGACATTCGTTTCTTGATACTATACGCGTTCGTTTGATAAGTGCATGAGGAAAGGCGGTTCTTTTTGTTCAAATAAGCCTCACTGATAAGTGAATATTTGTATGATTTTTAACCCCCATTTTAGCTCGGTTTTGTATGTCATTTGTGCTTTGTTAAGCCATTTTATGAGCTAATATCGTCTTCTAGGCGGATTCCTGTGTTCTAACCTGTTTTGTAGGGAAAGTGACGTTTCTACGCCCTTTTTCTATATTCCCGAGCATTTGCCTAAAACCCGACGATTTGAAGAAGAAAGCTTGACCAAGTGAAAGGCATTTCAAGAAGGTTCACTAATTCGAAAGAGAGAAGGAGTAAAGACAGTTTCGTAGTTGTCGGAAGATCTATCAATTGGGCGGAAGAATTCATTACCTTGCATCAAACCCTATCACCAAACCCGATTGGAGAGGTCAAGGGGGATGATGGAAGTCAAGTCAAAGCGAAGGAAGATGAAATGTTAGTCAAATACTTCTAGATGCCAACTTACCCGATCGGGTAAGTATGTACCCGATCGGGTATCCTTGCTGATCCGAGCATGACGGCTTTAACCTTCTATTTTTTTCCTATGTGTTTAATGCCCGACCTCTTCTCCACGAAACCCTAATGCTATATATAGATGCTCTAGCCCCTCTTCTCAAATCATCTACATCTCACACATCTACTTCTCATACAACAATCTTCTTACACATCTTCTTTAGATTAATCTTTAGTTTTAGTCTTTCTAGTTTAGATTATCTTCTTCTTTTGTCTTTTGTTCTTAGTTTATTTCTGTCCATTTCATATCACAACATTAGTTTAGATCAATAGAAATTTCAATCTTTGTAGTCTACTTTGTTGGGTACAAGTATTGTAATTCAAGGAACGATTATTCCATGCAAGGGATTTCTATTATCGTTATCACTTTCGTTGTTGATCGTCCCTAGGTATTCCTAATTTATCCTTTGCTTATTATCCTTTATTGTTTTCTATTTGATTGTTATTTTCTCTTTACATATTGTCTTAGATTCATTTTCATGTTGTTATAATCGTAGTTTCATTTCATAGATCGTCAAATAGCGACGTTATTATCGCCTTATAAAGAGTCTAAATTGTTGTCAAAAAACCAACTAAATATGTCTATCCTAATTTTCATTGTTAATATCATCTTAAACATAAAAATTATCATGAGTGAGTAGTCACCTTTCTAGGGTGTAGGGTAGCCATGTTAGATTGATTAAAACATGATAATTGGATAAAAGAAATTGTGCCTTTAAAACATTGTGTCTATGCATGTTTGGACTTTAACAATAGTTGACGATTCCTGATCAAAATCATTGACTAGTATGGAATTCTTTTCCAAAGTAGACATACGAGAATTGAATAGACAAAGCGTGACATGGTGGATTAAGACCTAGTAAATCGCCTAAAAGCCTGCTAGACCATCTGATCTATGATTGTAATGAACACACCATTCTTACGAACGCGCAATCAATATGTCAATCTACATGTGTGAACCTATTTCCCTAGATGCTTCTCATTATTGTTAATTCATCATTTGCTTTATTGTTTTCATTTAGTTCGCATTTATTTTGTTTTTATTTATGTTCTTTATTAGCTTAGAATTCAAAACCTCAAAACCCAGAAAATCGTTAGATAAAACTCAATTGTGAGACGATTCACAATCCATAGGAAATACCATCTCCCTGAGGATCGACCCCTACTTCCCTAATTACATTAATTTGTTATTAGCCTAGTCTGGGCAAATTATCTTTGTATTAGGCTTGCGACAGGCCCGATCAAATTTTGGCGCCGTTGCCGGGGAGCACGATGTAATTTTCCTTTTCTTGTGATTTTTATCACAATTAGTTTTATCTAGTCTTTAGGAACCCAAATTCCTTAGACCTCTCTTGATTTTTCATCTTAGCTTTCCAATCTTATGCCCAGATCTTCTAGACTAGGGACCCCTATTCCTTTAGAACTAGAAAGAACTCTGCGTAGGAAATTAAAGTTATTCAACGAAATTTCAAAAGCTTCTGATATTTCAAGTTTAGATCGTATTCGTGAGAAATACTCGGATATCTTACCTAATCTTGAAGGAGAAGAAGATCCATTCTCATCTCCATTTCCAAAAACCAATCAACTTTCAACCAACATTCCATCTTCATTTTCACAAACAAAAATGGTTCGACTTTCCGACCATTCCAAACCCACCGCAGATACACTTTCAAGGGGTATCGCTACACCTCAAATTACAGCCCAAAACTTCGTAATCAAACCTGCCTTCATCAGTCTAATAGAAAGAAATCAATTTGGTGGCAATGCCACAGAAGATCCCAACCTTCATATCCAAAACTTCTGTGACTATTGCTCCACGATTAGACAAACTGGAGTATCCCAAGAGCAGATTAGGGAAATGCTCTTTCCCTTCTCTTTAAGAGGAAAGGCAAAACTCTGGATCAATAGTCTTGACCGAGTTGCCTTAGGAATAGCCGACTGGAATGGTCTAGCTCTTGCTTTCTATCAAAAGTACTTCCCACCAGAACGAACTGCACTCTTACGGAGTCAAATTACTGGATTCCGTCAGAGAGGCGACGAAAGCCTTTATGAGGCATGGGAAAGGTACAAAAAATTACAAAGAGAATGCCCTCATCATGGCCTTGATTCATGGTTCCTAGCTATCACCTTCTACAATGGTTGTTGTGGCGAATCGCGTCGTATCCTCGACTCCGCTAACAATGGTCGTTTTGATCAAATCGATTTAGAAATAGCTAGCGCGACTATCGAGTCAATGGCAATCCACGATTCTCAATATAGAAACTCGCGTGCTATGCCACTCAAACCCAAGCAGGATGATTCAAGTAAAGTAGCACTCCTGGAAGCTCAATTAGCCCTTCTGCAGCAACAAGTAGGAAGCTCTTCCCAATCCAAGGAATATATCAACGTCACTAACCACGTAGTGGTATGTGAGACATGTGGGGTTGGAGGGCATAGTTTTCAAGAATGTAGAAGTTCAGTAGAGCAAGTCAATGCCTATCAAGGATGTAACAACCCGAAAAGTACCCTATTTTTCTAGGGAAAATATTTTACGGATACTTTTCAGCAGATTTAAGTTTTAATTTAGAATTTATTGTTTCGAGTTGAATTTGGAATTTCCGAGTTCGTATTTGGAATTTCTGCAAGATTCCATGAGAATCCCGTATTAAGTCATCTTTGACTTTTCTTGACTTTTAAGTCGTCTTTGACTTTTATTGACTTTTTAAGTCGTCATTGACTTTTCTTGACTTTTAAGTCGTCATTAACTTTTCTTGACTTTTAAGTCATCTTTGACTTTTCTTGACTTTTAAGTCAACTTTGACTTTCGTTGACTTTTTCCGACTCGCCTTGTAATTTTGAAGACCGAAATTTTATTTAAAAAAATAATTTTTTTAATTTATTTTTATTAAGATTTATTGGGATTTATGAAAATTTAATATAATTATTTTGAATTTATTTGGAATTAAAGAATAACTTTTACGGTTTTAACCAGAACGTCATTTAACTATTCCCGAGTCATCTAAAATCCCGAAACAAACCCGAAACCCGACTTTGGCATGAGTCACACGCCCATGTCACCTTTTTCCACTCACTTTAGATTTTTTAAATTAATATGATTAAACTAATAATAATATCTAAGATATTTATAACTTTATCGATCCGTTAACGAAAATTACGCAAATCGCTCAAAAACAGATCCGACTACTACCTATTTCTCACGGCTCTTTCCCCTCTCTTAGAGCTAGATATTTTCCTTTCTTTTCATTACAATAACCTAATATCTAGATATTTGGTTTAATTAACTTAATATCTAATTATATCTAATCAATTACCGTAATATAATTATTAAACCCGAGTCAATTCCGTAACAACAATTTCAAAACCCGACTCATTAATTCTTCTATAATTACACGGCTCCTCTCCCACCATTACTCACTAACAACTCTTTCATTTTACAATAAATCAACTTAAGATCAAATTAACACTTTCTTTAATCGTTCTTCGTCGTTCTTCGTCGTTCTTCGTCGTTCTTGAGCAAAATCATCACAAAACCTTCATTTCTTATTTCAATCCGTCCTAAACTTATATTTCTAGAATCTCCTCTCCGCTCTCCACTTCAAGTACGTTTTATTTACAATTCCGACAAAATCGTTTTTCAACACTTTAATTATGGAAAAATCAAGTTTTAGTTCTAATAAAGTTATTCTTGTCATTTCTTATAGGAGAAGATTTTGAAGACGAGTTTGGTGACTCGTATATTTTAGGAGAAGACTAGAAGACGGGTTTCTTGTTTCTTTAGTTCTTATTTTGGTGCTAATTGATTTTTGTGCTAGCTAAGGTAACGATTCCGAGTTACTCGACGAATAAATGTTACATACTTTAGTTGTTGTTTATGATTTACTGTTTTAGTTAGTAACATGATAAGTAGTTGTTATTATTATGTTTTATGAATTTATAGCATGTTTTGTGTTCTTGACATATTTGGATGATTTATTCATAATCATGATTTTTGTATGATGATGGTTTAATTGGTTGTTAAAATGGTTGTTTGTTAATTAAAACATGTTTGAATTAATTAGGTGTTTGTTGTTGTTGGGGCCGTGAGAAATGGCTGGAAAAACCAGCCCAAACCAGGCCGGTTCAGGCCGGTCCAGCCCGGTCTGGATTGGTCCGGGAATTGTCCTTTGGGTTTTTGTCGATACTTGATTGTTTTGTTGTTGTCTTGACGGGTTTTAAATATGTTAAGCATGCGGGAAATATTAAGAAACGGTTTTTAGAAAAGATAACCAAAACCGGTTCAAAATGAACCGTGGGTCCCCTTGGACTTGTGACGGTTTTTGAGTATTGTTATTTTATCGTTTTTTGTAATATTTAGCAAGTGGGAAATTTTAATAAGTAAATTATTTAATTAAAAGGTTTCCAATATATTATTATTTCTCACATGTTAGAAATTATAATACGTGATTGTAGTTTAATTTTATATCCTTTAAGTCAAGCGGGTTTTTCGTATGATTTAACAATTCACATGTTAGAAGTTTTAATAAAATAACGTGTAATGAATATGATGATTTTATGTTCAAGTCTAATTGATAAAGACTCTGTTTCTAGCCGGTTTGACCAAACGGGTTTGGTCAAACTAAGATCTAGTCAGCCCCGTTTTGACTGATGACCCTTCGCGGGACTCGGGTCGGGGATTTGTCTTCAGGTAAGGTTTTATTTAATGAATGAATGAATGAGCCTTAGTAGATATGAGGCGATACGATATTTGAATATGATTTATATGCAATTGGTCACATGATAGGAAGTTTTTCCCGTGACTGTTTGATTATATGGTTGGTGTCGTGTTGACTAAGTACCCATAGAGAATTATGAGTATATGGCGTCTTGACCATTCTAATTCTAAATGAGTATCTGGGACCATGACATTGATAGGTCCGTACTGTCTTTAACGAGTATATGTTCACCGTCGATAGCTTTTGTG
>JAIUZE010015239.1:0-35639 GCA_022085475.1 Heliosperma pusillum | reverse complement strand
CTCTAACAATCTTCTTAAATATCCTAGCCAGCCACCAATTAACAGTGTCGTGCCACGGTAATTTAATCCCTAGCCACTCTACCATAAGGTGGACACACGTATTGCTAAAGCAAATTCAACAATTAAGTGAACATGTAATATATTCATCATTTAATTTTCTTCACACAGAACACATGTGTTCAAACAGCTGCTTCTTCTAATTAGTCTGTCACGAGTTAACAACATGCCTTGAACCAGATATAACATACAACCAAGTTCAAACAGAGATAAGCCAGATTGGACATGCCTTAACAGAATATTGTTGACCAAGAACCCTCCACCATTCTATTATATAACCCAAACTAAATCTTTCTATGTCGTTAACCTATTCTGATACCATCAAAGATTGAATAATACCCTAAAATGAATGATCGGTATTCATTCATATTTAATTTATATGTAATTACAAATCTAATCGATTTCCTAATTACAATGCACAAGTTTAAGTAATAAGATATACGGTTTTCTAATAACATGGGGAATCAAATATCTACATATATCCTTATATATAATACCTAGTTACATACCCTAAGTCCGATAGAGCAGCAAGAGCTAGGATGGTAATAAAGCACGACTTGGGGCAGTCGCTACGAGGCACAACAACTTCAATTATTTATATTGAAAAAATAATACAAAAATAAACCAATAATGACATGCATCAATCTTGTTAACAGTATTGAGAGAATAATATAAAATGGTTTTATTATATGTGTTCCCTTACATAAAGAGTCAAAAGCTTATATATACACTAGTATATAACGGCTATATGTCATTCTAGGAAGTAATAATATTCTAGCATAATTCTAGTGCTATGATATCAATATCATATCCTAAATATTACAATATAATTACAATTGGATTTATATGATCATAATATATTCTAGAGAATCATTATTATTCTAACATCCCCCCTCAAGATCAAGGTGGGTGAGTAGAGCCTACTTTGATCTTGGATAATAAGTTTGCAAACCGACCTGGAAGATGAGCCTTTGTGAATAGATCTGTCTTTTGTTCCTCTGAGGTGACCGAGACAAGAGTGAGATCATTACTAAGAAGATGTTGCCGAATAAAATGACAATCCACTTCGATGTGCTTAGTTCGCTCATGAAAAACATCGTTGTGTGCAATTTGAATAGCACTTCGATTGTCGCAATGAAGAATAGTCGGTAAGGTATGCTCAATTCCCATGTCTTTTAGAAGCCATCGAAGCCATATCAGCTCAGAGGTAGTATCTGCTAAAGCACGATACTCTGCCTCGGTACTAGAGCGAGAGACGACATTTTGCTTTTTGCTACGCCATGAAATAAGAGACTCCCCAAGAAAGAAACAATTTCCGGTAGTAGATCGTCTATCAGTTGGATCACCTGCCCAATCAGAATCTGAATATGTATGTAAGCGTAGGGACATGTTGAAAGGGAAATGGAGACCATGAAACAAGGTGCCTTTAACATAACGGAGAATGCGAAGAACGACACTATAATGAGTCGTACGAGGTGAGGACATGAACTGACTCACAATGTGCACTGCATATGCAATATCAGGACGTGTGACAGTGAGGTAAATAAGGCTTCCCACTAACTGACAATGTAGAGTAGGGTCTTCCAGGGGACTGCCATCAGTGGGAGTGAACTTAATATTAGCTTCAATAGGAGTAGAGACAATAGTAGTGTCACTTAAACCGGCTTTAGATACGAGTTCACCTGCATATTTAGCTTGAGAAAGAATATAACCTTGATCATTTGACGACACTTCTAAGCCAAGGAAATAGCTAAGTGAACCCAAGTCTTTCATCTCAAAATGTTGACCAAGAAAAGATTTTAAAGTCTGAATATCCTTGGAATCAGACCCGGTAATAATCATGTCATCGACATATAACAACAACATAGTGGAACCCTCATCAGTATGCCGAATAAAAAGAGCGTGATCATGTGGACTAGAAGAGAAACCAAGTTTCTCAACAACAGAACTAAACTTAGCAAACCAAGCGCGTGGGACTTGTTTGAGTCCATATAACGCACGACGAAGACGACATACCTTACTCGGAGAATGATCATATCCTGGTGGAGGTCGCATGTATACCTTCTCACTAAGTTCCCCGTTAAGAAAGGCATTTTTGACATCCATTTGGAAAAGCTCCCATGTCTTACTAGCCGCAACAGCAAGTAAGCTTCTTACAGAAGTGAGACGCGCAACAGGAGCAAATGTTTCTTCATAGTCGATACCGTATTCTTGGCTACATCCTTGAGCGACTAAACGAGCTTTGTATCGTTCAATTGAGCCGTCAGATCGTGTTTTTATTTTATAAATCCATTTGCAACCTACTAGTGTCTTACCTTGGGGTAAATCAACAAGATCCCAAGTATTGGCTTTATGTAAAGCATTAAGTTCTTCTGCCATTGCTTGTTGCCATAAAGGATTTGTCTTAGCTTCACGAAAACTTGTGGGTTCATAGAGAGATTCAATGACAGCGGAACAATGATACTTATTAAGATGAGAAGGCGGCTTGCTTACTCTACCACTGGATGTGAATTTTTCTTTAAGCCATGTAGGATACTCAATAGTTGAAGCAGGCGGCTCTCTTTCTAAGACAGCAGAGGATTCAGGCGCTTCAACAGTAGATGTCGCCAACTCTCTCACAGTGGAGGACTCAGTCACAGAGGAGTCACTTGAAGTGGACGGATTTATAGAAATTGAACGTGTTCCATCCGGAGGAGATAATATTGGTGCTACAGATTCAGGAAATAAGTTAGCATTAACATCTGTAAATAATGGAGAAATTTGTTGACTAACCTGGAAACTTGATATAGAGGTGAACATTTTGTGCTCCCAGAATACAACATGGCGAGAAATTCTGAGACGATTGGAGATAGGATCCCAACATCGATATCCCTTATGTTCCAGACCGTAGCCAAGGAAGCAACACAAACGGGCACGTGGTTCCAACTTGGTATGTTCGTGAGGGTGAAGAAGGACAAAACAAACACAACCAAATACTCGAAGAAGGCTATAATCTGGAGTGGTATGAAATAACCGTTCATATGGTGACTTGCCTTCAATTGTAGGTGAAGGAATACGATTGATATTGTATACCGCAGTGAGAGCAGCTTCTCCCCAAAATGGTTCAGGAACATTGGCCGATATAAGAGATGCACGTACAAGATCAAGAATGTGACGAAGTTTTCTTTCGGCTCGTCCATTTTGCTGAGAAGTGCCTGGGCAAGAATATTGGTGTAGTGTACCATTATCTGCAAGAAATCTCATAATACTATTCTCCCTATATTCCATAGCATTGTCTGTGCGCAAGACTTTAATCGTACAAGAAAACTGTGTCTTAACCATATTAGCAAAATCACGGTATATTTGAGGTAATTCTGATCGACGTTTAAAATTATAAATCCATGTATACCGAGAGTAATCATCGACAAATATCACAAAGTAGTGAGAGCCACCCATAGTTGGTGTGGGAGCAGGACCCCATATATCAGAATGCACAAGTTCAAATATAGTACTAGAAATAGAATTATTATTATTAAAAGGTAATGCATGATGCTTTGCAAGTTTACAAGAAACGCAGTCGACATTGTCTTGTTTGACAGAACCTAGGAGGCCACTACTAATTAAAGGACTTAGGCTAGATGAGGATATATGACCTAATCGAGAGTGCCACAAGCCTTGAGACACAGCGGCTGCCAAATAAGAATTATTAACCTTTGAAGGAACTTTGAGTGAAAGAGCTTCAAATAATCGACCGACTTTTCTCCCTTCTCCTAACACCCTGCCACTTTGAGGATCTTTCACATAACATCCCTTACTTGAAAAATGGACATCAAACCCAAGTTCACACAACTGACCAACAGAGATAAGATTCAACGCAAGATTAGGAACAACAAAAGCATCATCGAGTGATAAATTAATCGTTGAAACCTTGCCAGTATGAGTAACAGGCATAGATGAATTATCAGCTGTATGTATAGTGGGGCTATGGTCACAAACCCTCTTATTAATCACAGAGTTAGAATTAAACGTCATATGATTGCAGCAACTAGAATAAAAAAACCAAGAGGATGACATACCTGAATTCGTAGATAATGCAGAATTTGAGTTAGCTTTATTGACCTGATCAATAAACGCTTGTAAATCAGCCAGCGAAATAGATGGTGCGGCCTCATCAATGACTGCAGCGGATTGCATAAGAGGCTTTGAGTACCGCCCATAGTTCTTGTTCTTATTTTGTTTGGATTTGAGCTTGGGGCATTCATAGATCAGGTGTCCCGTATTTTTACAGTACCGACAAAATTTATCAGAGATAACAGAAGATGAGGCTGCCATCACCACATTAGTTTGAACTTGCTCCACTTGAGGATTTTTAAGAATACGAAGACGAGTTTCTTCCGAGAGTAACTCAGCGGCAGCAATCTCAAGAGTAGGAAATACTTCTCTGTGAAGAAGAGAACCACGTACAGGTTCGTATGATTTGTCTAATGCCATAAGAAATTGCATAACTCGCATTTTGTCACGATATGTGATAAATTTCTCCGCGTCTTGCGGTTTTGCCCACTGAGGCTTAGAAAGAGCTAATTGATCCCAAATGGAGTGCATTTGAGCCAAGAAATCATTAACGGATTGTCCTTGGGATTGTCTCATGGAAACAAGAATCTCTAAAAGTTGATATTGATTAGCAATGTCAGTGATTGAGTATCTCTTGACTAAGAAATCCCACACAGATTTTGCAGTTTCGAACCTACCAAATTGAATTTTGATGGACGGAGAAGATGTGTTCCTGACCCAAGTTAAAATTTGGTGATTTTTACAATCCCAATCTTCTAAACGATCTGCAAATTTAGTGTCATCTTCACTAGATTGTTTAACCGGCTCGGATAGGTCTCCGGTGACATAACGCCAAAGTTTACGCCCTTTAAGAAAGCTAGACATTTCTTGAGACCATATCACATAATTTGAACCATCCAAAATGGTTTTAATGGGTTGATGGACATCCATTTTTTTTTATTTTTTTTTAAATACTAATACTCAAAACAGCTTGAGACTAAAAAGGAAAATAAAGAAAATAGCAATAAAACGTAAGAGGATGAAGACAAACCAATGAATTAGGACCAAACTATTGAAGCATGCTTGTAGAACCATAACTTGAAAGATCTGCCAAAGTGATCAAATTTTGATGGTTTGATCTTGAAAAAAGATGATCGGTGTGAAAGAAATCCCCACTTTGCCAAATGGATTGGAATAATTGAAAAATCAATTATAGAATTGGGGAAAGAATGAACACAGCAAAGTCAAACTACAAATTGGCAAATTGAGTTATACGTGGCTTCATACAAGCTTGGTAGAAGTTAAAAATAAGAATGGCCCGATACCATGTTAACAGTATTGAGAGAATAATATAAAATGGTTTTATTATATGTGTGTTCCCTTACATAAAGAGTCAAAAGCTTATATATACACTAGTATATAACGGCTATATGTCATTCTAGGAAGTAATAATATTCTAGCATAATTCTAGTGCTATCATATCAATATCATATCCTAAATATTACAATATAATTACAATAGGATTTATATGATCATAATATATTCTAGAGAATCATTATTATTCTAACAAATCTTGTGTATATACAGAGTATATATTTAAAATGTGTCAAACATAACCCATTTTGCTAAATTATAGGGTTTAAGCCACATGGTTAAGATCCGATGACAACCATTGACGTAATGAAAACCATGAAAAATCCTCACTAAGGGGTCGTTTGGTTGCATGTGGGAATTTGTATTGCCTAGGAAGTCATAAAACACATGATTTTAGAATTCATGTGAATTAGTAAATAGTGTTTGGTTGTCATGGAGGAAGTGTAATTGATAGTGTAATTGATGTAGGCATTTCAACTTACCTAGGGGGACCTAGGTAAGCCACTTCCTCCATTATGGAGGAATTGAAAATCATGGGAACTTCCAATTCATGTGAATGTAACCAAACAATTTGCCCATTTTATAATTCACATGAATTTAAGTTCCCATATTAATTAGTGGGTAACCAAACAACCCCTAAATCTCTAGTAAACCTTGTTTCAAAAGTTTAGATGATCATTCACCCTTAATTTTGTTTATTCAAGCATAATATTTGGTGAAACTAAACAAAAATGTATTAATTATTTTTAAAATATATATACATAATGCACAAAAACCCAATAGTACAATGAAATAGGCTCTAGCTGTACGAAAATGAATTATAGATGCATGAGAAATTTTAAATACATGAAATTGAGTAGTATATATATATATACATGCTATTAGTAAAACGTATATCGCCTCGATTTCCGTCTATAGTTTATAACTTTTTTACCAAGAAATATGTCTTCTAGCCATAACATTTATGCCGAATTCAACGTTATTTTTTTTAAAAAAAAATTGAGTATAATAGTTCTTACGGTTCTCATTATGTTGGTCCATTCTCACTAGATCCCAAACTTAAACCTTATTGAAGCAAAAGCTTTAAAACTACTCAGGCCCGATCTTTTTAACTTAATTTCAACTCATTATAACTCAGCTCGGCTTTATTAAATTTAGTTTAGTTCTGTTTTAATCAGTTCTGTTTAGCTCATATCTTTACAAACTTCACATCCATTCTTTTTAGCTCAATTTCATTCAATTTAGTTCACTTCACCACAACTTCTTTTGATTCAGCTCATTGCGGTCGAAAAGAATAGAACCGGACCAACTGGTTTAAAGAAATAAACAAAAACGATTTGGCACCACAACTGCCACGTTCAATAATACTAACATGCCACCACAGCACCCACGTTCGGTGCATGCAACAATCTTGCATGGCTTACTTTTATATACAGCAGCAGAAGAAGAAGAAGAGTAGCTGACACAACATACAATTGTCTCCTACGTCTATAAATACGTTCTACTTGGCACTCTTATGATTAAACTGCCAAGATATAATAATCTGTAGAGTAAGAGAAAAATGCCAGGAATAACAATAGGAGATCAAGTGCCGAACCTTCAAGTAGAGACCACCCATGGCAAATTCATGCTTCATGATTATATTTCTAATACCTGGACCATCCTCTTCTCTCATCCAGGTTGCTACTTTACTTTTATTGTGCTTCTAGCTTTTTCATATTTAAAAATTAATACCAGATATACAATAAGTCAATAAATAATGAGTCAGTCTTGCTTTAGATTGACCATTTTCGTCTAAAGAAGAAAGACGTGATTTTGTAATCATTTTACAAACTAAGCAGGTGATTTTACACCGGTTTGTACGACGGAGCTTGGAATGATGGCAAAATATGGTGAGGAATTCTCAAAAAGAGGTGTTAAGCTTTTGGGCCTTTCTTGTGACGATCTTGCTTCTCATCAAGAATGGATCAAGGACGTCGAGGCCTTTTCTGTCAGTCCATCTTTTTCTTCTCTTGTTTTTCTGTTTTTTTTTTCTTATAAAAAACCTTCCTTCCCTGATGGCCTGATCCTTCTCCTATAGAAGTATTAAGCATGCAAATGTAGGTTTATTTTACATAATAAAACAGAAATTACTCCCTTTTAAATTATAGTTTTAAAATTACTATCTTTTGAATTTTGTTTCTAAAATAAAAGTACTCTCTAAAAATGCATTTTGACCTTAAATTGCTTCAAAACATCAATTTAAGTACTCTGTAATAACTTGTTTCATTTGAACCAATTCTACATAGTTATAGTTATTGCTTCAAAACATCAATTTAAGTAATAACTTATTTCATTTGAACCTATTCTACATAGTTATAGTTAGAGCAACTCCAATGGTTGCATTTAAGGACCTGCTTGCAATTAACGTAAATTGTCAAGCGGTATGCTAACCATTGGAGTACAAAAGTAACTTCCTGCTTATGAGCATGTGTAGCCTTAAATTGCTTCAAAACATCAATTTAAGTACTCTGTAATAACTTGTTTCATTTGAACCAATTCTACATAGTTATAGTTATTGCTTCAAAACATCAATTTAAGTAATAACTTATTTCATTTGAACCTATTCTACATAGTTATAGTTAGAGCAACTCCAATGGTTGCATTTAAGGACCTGCTTGCAATTAACGTAAATTGTCAAGCGGTATGCTAAACATTGGAGTACAAAAGTAACTTTCTGCTTATGAGCATGTGTAGCTTTGTCAAGCTACATAGCTTGAAATCAAATAAGTAAATAAAAAACAATTAAATAATTTATACTATACTACTTTTTTTGTTATGTGGGACCTTGTAGGCTAAATCATGGGTAGCTTACCATTGGAGGGTATTGTAGCTCGAAAGCATTATTGCTTGGAACTTAAAAAGGAAGTGTCAAAGCAAGCTACAAGGTCTTGTAGCTTGCCATTGGATTTGCTCTTATACCTTTATTTCAAAGTATAAATTGGCTATTCCAGGAACGGAATAAGTTGAGTTGCACTTGAAATAAGTCCGACGAGTCAGAAGTTTGAAGCAATTTTAGGTCAAAATTATACCCTTTTCGTCCCGGTCATGTTTACCTTTGTCTTTAACACAATTATTAAGGAAATTAGTATAGACCCCGTGCAATGCACGGTATATGTAGATGTTATACTATTACACATATAAATCTTAAATGCTAATAAATTAATTTATTAGATTTCTTATCCATAATTACATTTTGATTTGAGAAAAATAATTGAACATACAAAACTAATCAAACCGCTAACGATATCGTTTTGTTAATGAATGCAGTTTTCTTTTACCTTAATCAAATTGTATTATTTTATAAATTTAACAAATTAGTTTAACCCCGTTTTTGGTTATAAAGCTAGTAATAACTGTTTATAATTTTGTTTTATATGAAGTATATTTTATACCTTAATGAAAAGACAATCATTTTAATTTAATGAGGATATTATATCTTAATAAGATAACTCTTTATTTTATTTCCTTATCTAGTGTTTGCATTTTGGAGGGGAAATTAATGGATAAACTTATCCTTTTAGTATAAGGGGATTGTAAGGGATCACTTAGCGGTTATACTTTGGATGACAAATGGACAATGGTCCATTTGGTGATCAAATTACTCATAGATTAGCTACCTAATATAGGAAGTTAAACAAATGAATAAGATACACTAAAATAGAAATTGTAAATAAATAAAAAAATAATCGGGATGGATCGGAGGGAGTATAAGTTAAATTAGTAATTTTAGAAAAAAATTAAAAAGGGTGTAATTTCTATTTTGCTCTAGAGAATAATATTCCCTTCTTATTATTTACTACATATATACTAACTAAATTTGAATAATTAGAGAGGAATTAAAAGAAAATGAGGATATAGGCTAGAGGCAATACATTTTGATGCTCATCAACTAATGTACATTAATAATGTAAGCCTACACCATGCAGGGAGGACACAAGGTGAACTACCCCATAATATCCGATCCGAAGAGGGAAATAATAAAGCAGCTGAATATGGTGGATCCTGATGAAAAAGGTTCCAATGGAGAGCAACTTCCCTCTCGTGCCTTGCACATCATTGGCCCTGATAAACTGGTCTCTTCTTGCATCATACTCCCCCCTCCCGGTCATTTATTTACGATTTGTATTTTTGGGTTTCATTCGTTACCTTCTATATTAGAAATGTTTTCAATGGAACTATTGTCCACTTATCGACCCTTCCAAAACTAGTCATCTCCCTTCTCCTTAATCGTCCTTTCAAAAGGAAATGTTTACATGTCTAATAAAGTTTTAAAAGGGACTTATCCTACTAAACCACATCTATGGTCCGGTTCAACTTCACATTGGCAATGGTGGAATTATTTAGTCGAGTCTTGAGATACAACGATGATTAAAAGTTGTATAATACGATGGGGTATTCATTCGAGTTCCAGTTTATCTTGATTTTTACTTCAGTTTATCTTGATTTTTGCTTCGGTTTCATTCGATTTTTGCTTCCAGGTGAAGCTAAGTTTATTATATCCGTCAACAACCGGAAGGAACATGGAAGAAGTAATGAGGGTGCTCGATTCACTCCAGAAAGCCGCGAAGCACAAGGTGGCAACTCCCGTCAACTGGAAATCCGGCGAAGATGTAGTGATATCTCCAAGTGTTAGTGATGATCAAGCGAAGAAGATGTTTCCTCAGGGTTATCATACAGCTGATCTTCCTTCCAAAAAGGGTTACCTTCGCTTTACCAAGGTCTAAAAGTACCTTGCAACCAAGTACTTAATAATAGTTAATTAGTTTGAATAACGACCTTATGTAGCAAGTTTATGTAGTACGTTAATGACTTGTTAATATGCTTGTGTCTTTATATATGACACGTATCTTGTTGTTAAATTTCATAATCGGGCCTGAGTTCAACCCGTACTGAGGAGAGCGAGTTCACTTTATAAACCCAAGGGGGTTCCACTCTAAAAACAATTGGCAATAGAGGGTATAGCCCATTGCCTTATAAAGTGGTAAACTCTCGCCTCTTTTCTCAATGTGGGATTACACTCACATGTGGGACAATTGGGTTTCTTCACACTTAGTCTTATATTTGCTAGTTTATGGCATGGGTCTTTCTTTCTTGAACTAGAACTTTCTAATTTGGGCTCTGCATTTTCTGCAAAGAAATCTAATATTTTCGCATGTGTCTCACATTGATTAAGAGAAGAGTTTACCACTTTCTAAAGCAAGTGACTATTCTCTCTATTGCCAGTTGGTTTAGAGTGGACATCCTTGAGCTTTTGAAGCGGACTCTGTTAAGCAAGCCAATCTCTCCTTATTACTAGTTCTTGGTATTTTTTTTATGTACGCAAATATTTTACAATGAATATATTTCTTCTTCTGTAATCATATGAGAAAACTTCATTATCGAGATTCGAGAAACTCTCTGAATGTTGACAATGGCTAATAATAAGATTTTTTTTGTTAGATTCTCAAGTTAAAACGCTCAATTAGCTCAAAATCTCAACCCACAACTTATCCATAAAATATACATATAATCAGAATTAGTGAGTGCTCAACTCTTAGGTTTCAAATCAAATGTACAAAACAACAGTAGCTTGAGAAAGCTCATGAACTAAAGAAAGCACAATCATAACAGAAAAATGCATAGTATGGGGTACTTGATCAATATCCTTCATAGGAAGTTTCCTACAAAAGGTTTACAAAAACGCCATAACATTACTGGGTATCCCATTTGCTATCAAAAGCAGAAGAGGAAACCACGCCCATAGCGATGATAGTGTTGTCCTTGTGGATGCCGCCGCCACTGCAAATTATTGACAGTTCTTAGGAAACGTATTGGTATAATAAGAAGTTGGTTACATAGCTATATAAATAAAGTCGGTTAGAAAGTTAGTTATGCAACTAACTATATAAACTCATGTACTCAAGCTTACTGCTTACACAATTTCATTATAATAGAAATCATTTATATATCTCTCAAGATCTTTCTCTCACTAAAGTTCTCAAATATTCCTAGCTAGTTAATCTTCATTATACATGATCATCACATTATATTGATCATAGGTATTAATATGGTCTCAGACAATCAATAGTACGATTCTGGGGTATGATCTGTTTTCTTGACTGACGATCAAGAACTAGAGGTATCACATTATTTCCGCATTTCTCTATAAATTGTTGAGATTCCTTTATTCTTTTGTCTATTTTTTCAATTATTGTATCAATTTCATCATTCATCATGCCTGAGAATTCAGTTTCTTCACCTGTTCTAAATTATGACTACTATGACGATCCATTGTTCTTGTCTACATCCGATCAACCTAACGCTACTTTGTCTAATCTTCCTTTTGATGGACATGACTTCATGGGGTGGAAACGTGAACTGATAATGTCCTTAGTTGCTAAGAACAAGTTTGGCTTTATTGATGGTTCTTGTACTAAACCACCAGCTACAGATAAACGACTTAATCAGTGGATTTGTTGTGATTACATGATATTGCGTTGGATTTCAAATTCTCTTGAAAATTTTTTGAAGGAGAATCCGAAATATGTCAGATCTTCTAGGGAAATATGGTCTGAGTTGCTTAAAAGGTTTGGACAGGCTAATTCTTTGGAAATTTACCAGTTAACAAAAGAGTTGGGTGTTGTTATACAAGATAAATTGTCTTTGATTGAGTATTATGGGAAGATGAAGGGATTGTGGGAAACCTTGGATGGTTTAGATCCTTTGCCAGTATGTGTTTGTCGAAAGATTGATCTATGTTCTTGTGCTCTTATCAAGAAGATGATAGAAAGGGATAACAACTCTAAGTTGATTCAATTTCTTATGAACCTGAATAAGGCTTATGATGGTGTTAGGACACAAATTTAATCCATGGAACCTTTGCCTTCCATCAAGAGAGTTCTTGGTCTATTGTAGAAAATAGAAAGACAAAAGAAGATTACAGATGTTGTTGGTAGTTTTTCTGACTCTAATGCATATGCTTGTTTTAGGCAACCTGATCAAAGGAAGATTTCTTATCAGGGTTCTTATCAGAATAAGAAAGGGTTGGCTTCTGGTTCAATAAGTCTTAAGCATTGTGATCATTGTGACAGGGATGGTCATACAAGAGAGAAACCTATTTTGGGTTAAACAGGTGTCCTCATTGTGGTAAACTTGGGCAAAATCCTTATAATTCCTATGTTGGAAAGGGTTTTCCTGGTGACAAGACTAAAGGGAAGGCTAAAGTCTCTTATAACAAGTCTTTTCAATCAAAGAAAGCAGTTAACTCCGCTGATCTTCTAACTCTTGATTCTCCATTGGATGATGACTATCCAGGGGTATCATGTTTAAGGAAGTGGTTCAGGGTCCAGCATCATTATTAATTCTGATGCTTTCGATAGTATTATTAGTTATGTTGTTGATCAGGTTCTTAAAAGGATTTATGATCAACAACCATGTATTTCTTCAGCTAATTTTGCAGGTAATTTTTCTGATCAGTCTTATGTTTACTCAACACATAAATCATGGTATTCACATGATTGAATCATTGATACTGGGGATTCTGATCACATGACCTATGATAGTACTATATTATCAAATATTCAAGAGTTTCATAGACCTATTAAAGTAGGCTTGCCTGATAGTAGTGTCAAACTTGTGTATTAGATGGGCACTATGAAATTAACAGATAGGATAGTCTTACTGAATGTGTTTTTTATTCCTGATTTTAAGCAAAACTTGTTATCTGTCAGTAAGTTATTTAATCATAATCTGCTGACTGTCATATTCAATGCAAATGCTTGCTATTTTCAGGACCTTTCAAGTAAGATTACTGTTGCTAAAGGAAAAAGGATTGGAGATCTTTACGGATTCAGTGATGCTAGTACTCAATAAGTTACATTCATTAGACAAAAAGTTAGTTCTAAACTTCAGGAATGTACAAAGAATAAGGAGGATGATAATAAGTGTTTTCTGTTGTTTCATATATATCTGTAGATTTGTTACATGCAAGATTAGGACATATTTCTATTGACAAGATAAAATTTGTAAGTAATGAATTAGCTGTTAATACTAAGAATGATTTTTCTTGTGAAACTTGTATTTTTGTAAAACATCACAGGTTACCTTTTCCTATTGGTTATACTCATGTTGTTCAATGTTTTGATTTGATTCATATGGATGTTTGGGGGCCCTATAGGACTCCTACTATGACTGGAGCTAAGTTTTTCTTGACTATTTTGGATGATTACTCCAGAAATACATGGACAATATTATTTCAAAACAAGGATCAAGTTTATGGTTTAATCAAAGATTACATTGCTTATATTGAAACTCACTTTCAGGGTAGGATAAAGTACATTAGGTCAGATAATGATATTGAATTCCTGCAAATTAGTTGTGGTGAATTATTTAGGTTCAAGGGCATTGTTCATCAGAGTAGCTAGTGTTGTAGGCAGTCCTCAGCAGAATGACAGGGTAGAAAGAAAGCATAGACACCTATTAGAGACAGCTATGGCTCTCAGATTTCATGTTAACTTGCCTATCAAGTTTTGGGGAGACTGTTTATTATCTGCAACATCCTCCCTCCAATCCATACCAATGGTAACACTTACAAAAAACGGACGATCCACACCAATGGTAACATATCTTATTTGGCCACAACATTACTTTGTTATCCTTATTCCCATTTGATATTTACACAAAATGCCATTACATGTCCCACATATCAACCCCACAATTAAACCCACAATTACATGGCCCACCTACTTTTTCCCTTTTTACCCCTCTTTTTTCCACCATTTCTTAAACACTCCATTTTCCACCATGTTACCATTAGTGTGGATTGGAGGAAGTATCTGATTAATCTTATGCGTTCTTCTGTCATTAAATTCAAGACTCCTTTTGAGTTATTGTTTAACCAGGTTCTATCTTATGAAAGATTGAGAATTTTTGGTAGTAGTTGCTATGCTACAATGTCTCCTACTTTCACTGATAAATTTGGTGCCAAAGCTAGACATAGTATTTTTATTGGATATCCTTCACATCAAAAGGGATACAGGTTATATAATTTAATTCATCATAAGCTCTTTGTAAGTAGAGATGTCAGATTTCAAGAAAATGTTTTTCTATTCATAAAGGATAAATCTCATGAAGATTTAATTATTACTCTTACAACATTAGTCAATCATGCAGACATCACAATTCGAGTGCATGTACAACAACATCAATTACTATATAACCAGTATGACAACAATGAGGATCAGGACAATTTCATAGCACTAGTGAAATTCTTGAGGATTCTCACGATATTCCTGAGAATTGTCATAATACAATAAACAGAACCGAGATGCCTGGTTCAGACCATAATATTAGGAAGTCTACTTGGCTAAGACAATTCACAACTAAGCTAAAGGATTTTCAAGTTCAGTTACCTGGTTATAGGAATGCAAATTCTTCACAGTCTGCTATTTTTCAAGCAAGTGTGTTGACTGCTTTGCAAGAATTTGATTCAGAATATGTGGGTTCTTTAGCCCATGCTATGCAAGTACATGAGCCCTATACTTTCTCCCAAGCCAGCACAGATGGGAGATAGGTTGAGTCCATGAACAAGGAAGTTCAGGCATTAAAAGCTAATCATACTTGGGATTTGGTTCCCTTATCTGAAGGATACAAGACTATTGGCTCCAAATGGGTTTATAAAATAAAATATAAACCTGATGGCTCAATTGAAAGGTTTAAGGCACGCCTAATGGCAAAGGAGTTTAATAAAGTCAAGGACAAAGATTATAAACACATCTTTTCCCCTGTTGCTAAGTTCACAACAGTAAGGACATTGTTAGCAATTGCTGCTGCTAGGAATTGGCCTTTGATCCAGTTAGACATTTAAAATGCTTTCTTACATGGATTTTTGGATGAAGATGTTTTCATGAAACCACCAGAAGGTTATAAAGTACAACCAGGATTGGTGTGCAAGTTAAAAAGATCATTATATGGATTAAAACAGGCTTCCAGACAATGGAATAAGGAGTTGTCTACTTTTCTCCAAAAGCTTGATATGTTCAATCAAGGCAGGATTATTCACTGTTCACAAAATCTCATTCTATTAGTTAACGCTTTACTACTCTACTAGTATATGTTGATGATGTGTTACTTACAGGAACATCATTGACAGAAATCTCAGCAGTTTAATCTAAGTTGGATGCTGCTTTTTCTATTAATGATTTGGGAACCACGAGATATTTCTTAGGCCTAAAGATATCTAGGAATCATACAGGACTTGTGATTAATCAAAGAAAGTATATCATTGATATTTTGAAGGATCTACAGATGGAAAATTGTACAGCTGTAAAGTTTTCTATGCAAAGAGGGCTTCAATTATCTGTAGATCAAGGAGAAGGGTTAACTGATCCTGAGTAGTATAAGAGGTTGATTGGCAGGTTGTTATATGTGAACATGTCAAGACCGTACATTTCATACAACATTCAGCATCTTAGCCAGTTTTTTAATAAACCTAGGGCACCACATCTACTGGCAACTCTTCATATAGTCAAGTATCTTAAAGGAACTATCAATGCAAGATTGTTTTAGAAAGCTACTACTGATCTGCAACTTACAGCATTCAGTGATGCAGATTAGGGACAGTGCGCCTACTCTTGTAGATTATTAAGTGGATATTGTGTTCTGATAGGACAGTCTTTGGTTTCCTGAAAGACTAAAAAATAGGTTACCATCAGCAAGACTTCTGCTGAGTCAGAATATATGAGCCTTTCATATACAACATCTGAATTGGTCTTGTTAGCTACATTACTCAAGGACTTCAGAGTTCATTTTTCTTATCCTATTGTTCTATACTGTGATAATAAGGCTACAAATCATATTTGAAACAATCCTGTGTTTCATGAACGTAAGAAATACTTGTCCATTAATTGCCACTTTGTTCGAGACAAACAACAAGAAGACTTCCTTCTCACAAGTCATATTAAGTCTGGTTTGCAGCTTGCTGATCTAATGACTAAACCATTAGGCATAGATCAGCATATGTTTCTCTCTAGTAAGCTTAATTGGATTTTGAAAGTTGTATATTCCCTGGCTCACCAGAGTTACACGAGTAGCCATTTATACGTACATCAATTCCTAAGTTAGCTCTAATCATTCCATGATTCTAGGAAGACTAATATTGACTAACCTAAATTAGAGGATATGATCCCATAATATTAGCTAACTATATTTACAATGATTTACATAATATCAATAATTAATATAAAGATATTAATATATTCTAATATTCGCCCGCAGTCGAAGCGGGAGGCGGTCGAACGCTGAGACTGGAACGAAAGTCGTCAAATAAAATTTTGGGCAGGCCCTTCGTGAAGAGATCGGCAAATTGATAACGTGAAGGGACGTGACGGACTTGTACTTGATTTAGCGCAACCTTTTCTCGGACAAAGTGGATATCGAGCTCAATATGTTTAGTACGTTGAGGATTGACGGGGTTGCCCGAGAGGTAGATGGCTGAAACATTATCACAGTAGACAACAGTTGCACGTTGAATAGGACAGTGGAGTTCGAGTAATAAGTTTCGGAGCCAACATGATTCAGCAACGACGTTTGCAACGCCGCGGTATTCGGCCTCCGCACTAGACCGTGAAACAGTGGGCTGTCTTTTGGAGGACCATGAGATCAAATTATTACCAAGGTAGACACAATACCCGGAAGTGGAACGGCGAGAGTCTGGGCACCCCCCCCAGTCGGCGTCGGTGTAAGCAATGAGGGAGCTGGTGGTCGACGTGGTGAGGTGAAGGCCGTAGTTATGCGTTCCTTTAATGTACCGGATAATTCGTTTAAGTGCCCCGAAGTGCTCTTCCCGTGGGTCATGCATGAACAGGCAGATTTGCTGGACTGCGTATGATATGTCGGGACGGGTAAACGTCAGGTACTGCAAAGCTCCGACGAGACTTCGATAAAGAGCTGGGTCAGACACGGGTTTGCCACTAGCGGCGCTGAGTTTGGACTTGGTGTCCACTGGTGTTTGGGCGGGTTTACAAGACGACATATTTGCACGGTCGACAATCTCTTGAGCATAGTTAGACTGGTGTAAAAACAGTCTGTGAGGGTGACGAATTGCAGCAATCCCAAGGAAAAAGTTTAATGGACCCAAATCAGTCATTGCAAATTCGGAGCGGAGGAGAGACATGATATGATCCCGTAGAGTGTCCGTGGAAGTGGCAAGTATGATGTCATCAACATAAAGTAGAAGATAAGCAACTTTGTCACCGTCACGATAAATGAAGAGAGAGTTGTCGGACTTACTGTGTGTGAACCCGATAGTAGAGACATAATTAGCAAATCGTTGATACCAAGCCCGCGGTGCTTGCTTAAGCCCATAGAGAGATTTCTTTAAGAGGCACACATGATCAGGTCGAGACCTGTCTCGGAATCCGGGTGGTTGGTGCATATAGACAGTCTCGGCAAGGTGACCATGAAGAAAGGCGTTTTTCACATCAAGTTGGTGAATGGACCAATTCTTTGACACGGCTAGGCTGAGAACTGTGCGAATGGTTGCAGGTTTCACCACCGGACTAAACGTCTCGTCACAATCGACACCAACCTGTTGGGACCTGCCATTAACCACAAGACGAGCCTTGTATCGCTCTAAGTCACCATTAGCTTTAAACTTATGCTTAAACAACCAAAGACAACGAGTTATATTGACATCCGGAGGCCGAGGAACAAGAACCCATGTCTCATTCTTAATGAGGGCATCGAATTCGTCGTTCATGGCCTGATTCCAATTCGGGTCTTGGAGGGCTGTTTTGGGGCATTTGGGAACCGAGGATAAGGTGGTTGTGCATAGGTCAAACATGTTTTTGGGTTTGAATATCCCATGTTGGGCCCGAGTGGTCATTTGGGGTGACTGTTGAGGGGGGGAAGGCGGGTCATTATTTGTGGATTGGGACTGTTCATGAGTTGGGCCATTGTTTGTGAAAGGGGACTGGTCACGGGTTGGGGAGGGGCTGGTATTGGGCTGTGTAAGTACAACAGATTGGGCCGAGGTTGGCTCAGGATTGAGGTTGGTAGTATAATTTGGTTTTGGGTCATTGGTCATGTTGTGTAGTTGATGAGTGACATAAGGACTTGGGTCATGTGTTAGGAAATCATAGTGGGATTGGGCCGTGGGGTTTGGGCTAGCAAAAGGGAACACATTCTCATCAAATGTAACATGACGTGCAATGATAATTTTCTTAGTAGCAAGATCGAGACACCGATATCCGCGATGAGAAGACGGGTAGCCTAAGAAGACGCACGAGGTTGCTCTAGGGGCAAGTTTGTGTATGGACGATGGGGGTGTATGTGGGTAGCATAAACATCCAAAGGTGCGTAGGTGGCTTTGCTAGAGACCGGAGACCGGAGATAGAGACTCGATGTTGGGGAAGTAAGATTGTTGGCTTTGCTAGGGAGAATGTTATGTAAATATGTGGCCATGGCTAGGGCGTGATGCCACATGGAGGGTGGCATATGTGCATGTAAGAGGAGGGTTCGGACAAGGTTATTTATTGTACGAATTTTTCGCTCAGCCTTACCATTTTGTGGGGAAGTGTGAGGACAAGAAAAACGAAATAGCATGCCGTGAGTAGAGAAAAATTTGTGAAATGAAGAATTGACAAACTCGCGTCCGTTGTCACATTGTAATGTCTTAATGTGGTGGTTAAATTGAGTTTTTATCATATTGTGGAATTTATTAAAGATGTCGTAAACTTGTGATTTTTGAACTAGAGGAAATGTCCATAAGAAATTTGTAAAGTCATCTAAAAATAATATATAGTAGCGGTGACTGTTTGTGCTTACGACGGGTGATGTCCACAAGTCGGTATGTAAAATATCAAAAGGACTCAAAGTATTAGATAATGACTCAAAGTATTAGATTTGTTTTATCAGATAGTCCATCTTAAGGGGGAATATTGGTATAATAAGAAAGTTGGTTACATGGTTAGTAATGCAAACAAAGTCGGTTAGAAATTTAGTTATGCAACTAACTATATAAACTCATGTACTTAAGCTTATTGCTTACACAATTTCATTATAATAGAAATTATTTATCTCTCAAGATCTTTCTCTCACTAAGTTCTCTAATATTTCTAGCTAGTTTGTCTTCATCATATATGATCATCACATTAAATTGATCATATGTTTTAATAAAATGCCATAACATACGTAACAATTAGCAAAATGCCACATGAATTACTATTACATACTTAAATTATTTGAAGTTTGATTTTTACCCTTGATATAATACGCTCATTTGAATAATACAAAAAAAACTTCTATACGTCACTTATGTATTTCATTGGTATAAATAATCTCAACTTTATAATATCTTATTTGGAATATAAATATTTTTTACTTGTCTACCTTTTAATTATTATAAAGTTTTAATGGTATCTTCTAAAAATGATACTCCATCTGTCCCGGTTAATTGTTGTTCAACCATTTGTCGTTTCACTTTGTGGATGACAAGTGTACAATAGTCCCATTTGGTGATCAAATAACTAATACAAAACTTTTCTATTATAAAAAGAACAATTAACTGAGACACTCTAAAAGAAATAAGACAACACTTGACCGGGACGAAGCGTGTAGATTATTACAGTTAGACAACCAAACGGTTCAAACTAAAGGTAAATAATTGATTTTTTGCCAAAAAAATTTGAATAATTAATTAAGAAATATGCATAATTGATTAATTGTCATACAATGAGGTAATTGTTGGCAGTGATGGCTTGACAAAGCCAAAGTCAACTCTTCTTCCTTTTTTCTTATCCTACATCGGTGGGAAACTTGTGTTTCCTCTTGTTTAAAATACTACTTGTGTTTGTAGTGTTTAATAGAGTGAACAAAGAGACTTTTGTTGAGAGTTATGGGCATGTAGCTTTGGGTCTAACCACACACGCGCGTGGCTATTGGCCCGGCCTGACCTCCAATCGGGTACCATACAAGAAACTAGACAAGACACCTTACGAGATACAGAAACAAGACCGTTCTATTTCTGAGGCTAGAGACGCTGAATTTTTTTAACATGTTTTTCCTTTAAAGAAAGATGTTGTATCATTGCTCGATGTTCCTGTTTTGCCTATTAATCCTGTTGATAGTTCTATGCATGCTAGTAGTAGTACTTTTGTTGATCATGATGTTGAACCCTGAAGGAGTAAATGGCCTAGACTTGTGGTTAAAGGGTTTACACAAAAGAAAGTTATTGATTATTTTGATACTTACTCTTCTGTGACTAAAATTTCCACTATTAGAACTCTGATTACTTTAGCTGCTATTCATGATCTTATTGTACATCAAATGGATGTAAAAACTGCTTTTTTGAATGGTGACCTAAAGGAAGAGATATATTTGTCTCAAGTGAGGGGTTTGTGGTAAAAGGTCAAGAGAGGAAAGTGTGTGAACATAGAAAATCACTATATGATCTTAAACAAGCACCTAAACAGTGGTATGAGAAATTTCAAAACACTTTAATTGATGATGGCTATATTACATACAATTATGATTCGCGTGTGTATTCTAAACTGTTTGGATCAGATTGTGGGACTATATGCTTATATAATGATGACATGCTTATTCTTGGTAGTAATTTATTTGTTGTGAATAAAACCAAATAATTTTTGTCATCACGGTTTGAGATGAAAGACATAGAGGGAGCTGATGTTATTCTTGGACTTAGAGTTATTAAAACCTCAAATGGAATATCACTAAGTCAATCTCATTATGTTGAGAAAGTGTTGAATAAATTTGATAGCTTTGATGTTATACCGGCTAGAACTCCTTATGATGCTAGCGTATCTTTGTGTAAAAACATGGGTGATAATATCTCCCAAGAAGAGTATGCTAAAGTTGTTGGAAGTGTGATGTTTCTTATGAACTCTACTTGACCAGACATTTCTTATGCTGTTAGTAGACTGAGTCAATATACACATAACCCTAGTGTTGAACATTGGAATGTACTTCGTCGTTTACTTAAATAATTGAAAGGAACAATTGAATTGTCTTTGCATTATAGTAGTTTTCATGATGTGTTAGAAGGATATTGTGATGCAAACTGGGTTTCAGGTAATGATGAAATCTGTTCCACTAGTGGTTATGTGTTCACCTTAGACGAAGGTGCTATATCGTGGAGCTCTGCAAAACAGACTTGTATAGTACGCTCCACTATGGAGTCTGAGTTAATTGCTCTTAAGCTGGTAGGTCAAGAAGCAGAATGACTGAGGAACTTACTAGCAGACGTGCCAATGTAGGGGGGGCTGTGATTGTCAGAAAGCTATCAGTGTTACTAAGAATGATGTCTATCATGGTAAGAGACGACATATTCAAATCAGGCACGATGTTGTAAAAAAGCTCCTGAAAAATGCAGTGATTGTTTTGGACTATGTGAGGTCTGAATGTAATCTTGCTGATCCCTTAACAAAGGGGTTAACAAGGAGAGTAGTCCATGAGACGTTGAGGGGAATGAAGCTTAAGTCCATAAGTCAAGATTGAGTGATTCTTGATGGAATCTATAGCCTCCATTCATATGGCGTTTAACGGTCCATAGCCATTTTTGGTGGTGCTTTTGAGACGCACTTGATGGATTTGTATCCTTAATAGCTCTCGTGAGAAGTGATATTGAGAAGCACTTGAGCTATCTATCGGGGTGTAATAGTTTAGCCACCATCTATGTGAGAACATACCAATTCTCGCTAGAGCACTCACCCAAGTAAGGGTCAACGCGTGGCTCTAAAAGCGTAGCACTATGAATCGCGGAACAAAATAGTCTTAGAAAGTATGATATGTGTTGTGGGGTCTCAACCGAAGCCCAACAAGCTAGGAATGCAAATCGAAATATATTCACTTGTTGAAAGTAAGTTGTTGCTCATTTCACTAATACGTTAATTCAAGTCGAAAGACATTGAACGTTTAATTATCCACCCTTCCTTACCCAGAAATTCTTCTTTAGTTCCCTTTTCGCGATCAGTGGGGGATTGTTGGCAGTGATAGCTTGACAAGCCAAAGTCAACTCTTCTTCCTGTTTTCTTATCCCACATCGGTGTGAAACTTGTATTTCCTCTTGTGTATAATACTACTTGTCTTTGTAGTGTTCAATGAAGTGAACAAAGAGACTTTTGTTAGGAGAATTGGGCTTGTGGGTTTGGGTCCAAACACACGCGCGGGCGCGCCGCCCGGCGCGACCTGGGCTCGGGATTGGGTTTCGGTATAGCACCTGCGGTGTGCGCCTTGACCCTTTTTTTACGCTTTTGGGTTAGTGTGTTTTGAGAACTGTCCACATTCAGTGTATCTGCTTGTGTAATAGTCAGTCAAATATGACTGTTACTGGGCTGCGTTGAAGGAGCGGAATTACCTCCATTAATCATGCCTTTGACTGTGATTCGCTGGAACGGTCTTGGCTCCTGCTACTGCACTATTTTGCTATAAATAATACTGCTCTCCTTTTGTTATAAATAATACAGCTCTCCAGTTCAAAAAACACAACAAAAAATGTTCACTCTCAAATACTCTATTCTCCTTCTTCTTCTTTGTTTCTAATAATTTCTGGGTACTGTTACTGTTTTGTTCAAAGGCTTCTTTACATTAGTGGTTGACTGGTTGTGTACGGGGATCGCAGTGTTAACCTTGGGAACTACTGGTGTGAAACGATTACCACCGCGGTCGTGCCGATATAGTTTCAAGTCACTAATTACATTGCGACGTCACTGCCTTTCTCTTGCTGTTTTGATAAGTTATATCTTACTCGTCATGGTTACGTCTTTATTTTATAAACAATAATATTAAGATTGATTTTTACGGGCATATATCCCTTTCCTTTGCTCAAACTAAAGGATGTGCTATTGACCTAGGTTCAAATACTACTATATAGTAATAAAGTACAATAATTCAAATCTAAATACTACTCGAATTTGCCGAAGTTCAAACCTTAAAACCCAAATTATATAGGCTATTATTGATTTAGCAAGTTTGATGAAAATAGATTCGAATTCGCCTGCTAGGTCAGAACTAGATATGTCAAACGCGATGGACAGGTCACTCAGGTTCGAATACTGCTCGGGTTATATATAGGTCATGTTATACCAGACTTGCTAAAACTGATTTCATCCAAATTACTTGATCCGTAATCTTGACCCGATACCCGGCTAGGCCACTTAGGTAATCTTTCATATTCTCTGGGCAGAAAATATTTTAAACAAGGTAATTGGGAAGTAGAGAGTAATAATATAAAGCCTCTTATCCCTTCTAAAATCTATCACTTGCCCCTACAAAACCGAATTGGATCAATTTTACATTTTTACTTATCGGTTCAAATTTTGATAGACCTAGTCAAACCCATTGTCCATTTGTCAACCCTAACTCAGACGACGATCAGTAGTTAATGACAAATTCTCATCATATCCGTCCAAAAATTTAAGATTGGTCAATATGCCCATCTAGGATAAAAAAGATCAAGGCATGGAATGCCAAAAAAAAAATTGAATGGTATTTAACCCGTTTTATTATCAAGACTTGTTGTAATGGATAGCCAATAAGTACCTTCTTTAGTTGGCGGTGGCGGTGGTGGTGGCGTCACTGGCCAGGAGCTAGATTGCTGTGTTGGTGAATTGGAAGACGGAGGTTTGACACCGGCATCACTCCTAAGAAAGGGGGCATTATCATACCGAAGCCAGCAACTAGGCAAGTGCATTGCAATACTCACACTAGAAGTCCCACAACATCCAGCCATCCAACTTAGCGCAACTCGAAGACATCTTTCACATAAACTACCAAGAATATCTGGTGTACAAATCCCCATAATATATATCGTCTCCAACACCGAGAGATTCGCCTCCATTATCGCGTAACCCTCCCTTGTCACATTATATGCGGCTTGCATGATCGTCTCATTTACGGCCTCACCAAATACTTCTGTAAATCTTGTTATGTTAGACACATTCCTAGAGCTATGAGCAGCAGCCCAAATACTTTCATCCTCTAGATTGAATATGTTTCGATTTGAATATCGAACCATACATTCCTCGTACCAAATGATTGACTCAATTTGGTTTGGACATTTCTCAATTATAGCTATGCTTGCACCATCCACACAATCGTGGCATTGCGTGTTTGTAAGGTCGCCTCTACACAAGAATAGACCATAAGCTTTGTCAATGCCTTCGCCCACCGAGTAATTGTTAAAGAGCACGGACAAGGCCTGGTTTGCGAGCTTAGGAAGGAGAAGGTCGATGTTGATCTTATATTTATCTTTTGTTGTGTAGTTGCCTGGTGATATGTAACAAAACTTATTGTGCAAAGTAAATTGTTGGCACAATGTTTGTTCAAATTGGATGAGGAAAAATAAGATGGTTAGCAATAAAGTCTTAACCATAGGAAATTCCATTACCCTTTGTTTGATTGATTTTGAAGTTTCGTTTACATTTTTGTTTTACTCATATAATAAATCTTAGACGAAGTATAGTGTAGATGTTTATATGACCCATTAAAAGTAGAATATTCAAGCTTTTTGCAAAAGAGTGTGCGGAATTACTCAATCGGTTCTATGACATTCTAAGAATAATACTACGTCAATGTACAATTAGTTAGTTACTGTGAAGCTTTTATTTTTATTTAATGGGTGTTATCTAACTTTTCCCTCCAACCTTCTCTTGCATGTACTCTCTTTATCTTTCACAATCGGTTAAAGTAATATACATTGTGTGGGTCAGATGATAAATGAATTTCGCAAAATAAATGATATTTTAAGCGACGGCGAGAAAAGAAGGATGTGCGAAATGACAAGTCATCCGCAGAACAACTTAATGCCCTTAATAACCGATCAAACTCACTTGCACACAAGCTAGAGAAGTGACAATAAGAGGTACAAATGAATTTACACCACAAATAAACAATAGAAGCACAAACATGCAACAAATGTGTTTCCAACCCTCCAAGTTCAAACAATGAAATAGTATCAATATACTACTCTTTAAATGATGGGTGTATCAAGGGTAAGGTCAAATATGGGTAAAAAGGTAGACACAAGATTTTTGAGGAATCAACTCCAGAGGAGCCTCAAAAGGTATTGGAGGCTGTTGAGTTTATGGATCTAATACTTAAGAGGGGGAGGGGGTGAATTAAGTACCTTTTAAAAGTTTTAAAACACAACTCGTAACTTATCTATTCTGAATCAGCACTCAGGCAGATTAAACAGTTCAGCAAACTGTTTAAACAATGGATATTGTGCAGTACTGATTCGAACAGATTTGTGAATGAATTGAAATGCAAGAAAACCAAATAACGATTAAGCAACAATAAGTACGCAACGATTTTTAAGTGGTTCGACCTACTCTCTAAAGGTCTACGTGCACTATCTCTCTTATTAATATCTTCCTTATAAATCAACCCGATTACAAAGAAGATCCCCACGATCAACCCGATCGTGCGACTCGAGTACAACCCCGTACCCCAATAATCTCTCTCTCACAAATATGAAAATTACAAATCTTTAGTCTCCTTATATGGTTCACAACTTTGAACAATGGAGAACACAATTCTTAGAAGATAGATGATCAAGAGCAACTCGAAAAGATAGACAAAACTCACAAAAGTTTTGCAAAAAGGGTTTTTTGGAAAATAAAATTAAAGCACAATTCTTTTTGCAAATTAATCGTTTCAGCACAAATTAGTGAGTTATATAATTCTGATATGGACTCTCAAATATATAGAAATAATATTAGGAGAGTTTGACAAGATAAGGAAAGCATATTATAAAAGATAGAATATTTTCCAAAAGATATATTTTCCAAATCTTGAATAAAATAATCTTCCAAATATTTAAACTTTGAAAATAATATTTTCCAACTGAAATAGGATTATCTTGTCATAAAATTTCGTTCAAGATAAAATTCTTTTAAGAAATCTTTTCCAAATCTCACGAAATATCTTTGAAAAACATTCAGCGTTTTTCTCTGCTGAACAGACCCGATTTAAACAGTCTGTGAGACTGTTTAAAACAGCCAAATCGAGTTATGCTCAAGATCATCATCTTTACACCAACTAGACACATGACAATTGACTAAAACGAATCTTCAATGATCATCAAGCTTCATTCTAACTTTTGCATTCTGTGAGTAACATATCTAGGCATGCACAAAGCAATCAAACACGTTAAAGACCAAGTAGCACGGGCTTGTCATCATCAACAAACATGGTTCAACAAATTCCCCCTTTGATGATGGCAAGTCCTTAGTGACAAGTTCCCCCTCAACACAAGATTAGTAAGACAATAATAATCATGCCAATTGATAGAAATAGGAAACAGTCTAAGATTAGCATAGTTGAAATGAACCTTTAGTTTTTCGAAACGCAAAGAGGAATACTTCATAGTCAAAGGTCTAAAGATTAGTAGCTACTAGGTACGAGATCCACCACTATTTCCCCCTCTTGACATCATCAAAAAGAGAAAGAGAGTCAAAATAGTCAATGTACACCCACTGTCACAAAGACAAGGAAATAGCTACCGACACACAGTCCGCATAGACATCATAATAACTAGTTCAAAACAATCAACGAGAGCACCATATACAAACACATCCACAAAAAAAAGAATAGGCAAAAGATGGGTTTGGCTGATTTGAAGGGATAGGTCGAGGGAAGGTAAGTTATGAAGGATAAGGGAGGGTTTATGTTAATGTAATTAGGTTAGAATTGACTTCGAATAGAAGTATAGAAAGTACATGAGATTTCTAAACTTCGTGCATGAAAATTGTAACAAAGGAAATAAGATACATGAATATGGAGTTTTGAGGAACATGAAAAACATAAAAGATTTGGAATGAATAAGGAATAAATCATTACATAGTGCTCATATTTCTTCTTCCTTTTTTATTCGATCTTTTTTTTTTTTTTCGATCTTCCTTTTTTTTATCTATTTTTTTTTTCAATCTTTTTTTTTCTTTCTTTTATTTTGCACCTTTCACTTTTTTTTTTCAATTTTGAGCACTTTCTCATTCCTTAGAAATATTTTCAAAGTGATCACAATTCATCCAACTTTATAGCATCATCAAAACTCCCGATAAAAGTCTAAAATGAAAACATGTGAAAATATCATTATTTTCTTAACTATGGCACAAATAAAAGAAACTCAAGACAATGTACTCAAATCAAAATCAATATAGGTGAAGGTATAAATTAGTTTTGGGTTGTAGGTTAAATGGATAGTCAAATAGATTTGGTGCTTCCTATCTATTGTAGATAGGTTTTGGTAAAACAAGATTTGGGTTCTGGGTTCTCAACTGAACAGTGCAGAGGACTGTCCAATTTCGGTTTGGTAAGTTCTGGGTTGTTTTGGCTTATCTTTGGGTTATTTGGATTTTGCCTTTATTTGAGAACAAATGGATATGCAAGTTAAGTACAAACACTGAATTGTCAAACCCGTTACTAGTCTATGAGAAGAGGACCAGACTAGGCAAACTACAACCATGTTACATAACTAATGGAGAATTACCAACTTAATGACACAACAACTCTTTTTCTAGTCACTCATAGAGGAAAATTTTAGTGGATCATTAACTACGAGCTACAGTTTAATAGACCAAATTCCAATCAGATTTTCTCAAATTGTTCTCTTGCTAAAGGTTTAGTAATTAAAAGTCGGAAAACTGATCTTTGGTTTTACAAAATTTTAAGTAAATGTTCCTTTTTTCTACCATGTCACGAAGAAAGTTTGTCATAAGATGTTGAACAGGGTTTTAGGAAGTATTAATTGCACCCATGTTATCACAAAGAATAGGCACACCAATAATAATCATACCGTAATCCCATAATTGTTGGCTTACCCATTTGGTTCATATGACGAAACGATCTTTTGGTCGTGGTTCCCAATGCCATACTTTGCTCCGTTCAAATTGATTTAGGTCGTTTTATTTAATTGCTTTGAACTGTCGGATGTCTGATTGAACAGTGTCGTTGACTGTTCTATTCCCCCTGAACTTGAGATGACTTTAATTAGAACAGTTCAGTGAACTGTTTGACATGCATCTGTTTTACTCATCAAGTCCTCGTATGGTCTCTCTTGTTCTTCTCATCTGCACACATGCTTAATGATGTTAGATATCTTGATAAGAAAGATGAAGAATACAACATAATAGGTAGTAAGCCACGAGGTTAAGAATTTACACACCAACTACCTTTTATACTTCTCAAGATGTTTGCTTAACATTAAGTTCAAGAGATGAGAAGTTCTTACCATCCTTTCTTGAAGTGTGAATAAACTTGAAACATCTTACCAATTCATGTATCACACCTCAACTTTGTAGGCTCTATGTGAGAGGTCAAAAACATCGTCTCATATGCACCTTAAGCAACGAAAGTTATTTTGATCAATGCATGTTGCTCCCTCTCACTTTAGCCTGCAAAACAGATTATACTTTGGACTTGGGTACCCAAATTAACTTGGGTCCCTTTTGGTTAGTCACTTGTGCTAATAAGTCCTTTCGAATCAACATTTTCTTGACAATCTTACAATTTTGTTCCAAGTAACCTAACCGCTTCTTACAAGCATTAAATATGTGTCCTGTTTTCCCACAAAATTTGCACAAAGTATACTCAAGTAGGCCGACATACTTACGTTTACGAAAGTCACGTTCTACGGGTTCAGGCTTTCTGAAATAGACATTGCTGGAAGCATTCTGAATTGAACAGTTCGGTGATCTGTTTACTTTCTGTTCAGGAACCCAAACTGTATGATATTGAGGATCATCTAGCTTGAAGTTAGAACAAGATTCATACCCTAATCCTAGCTTCTTAGTATTACTGGATTGATTAACTAGAAATTCAAGAACGGTATTACTTCCTTCCCATTTAGCGGTGACATTCCTAGCATTTCTTAGGTCGATTTCAAGGTTATCGATTTTTCTAAAAAGTCTCTTGTTCTTGTTAAGGAGTTCGTCATAGTCAACCTTGAGTCTATCAAATTTAGTACTGAACTCAGAGTATGTGGTAGCTCCTTTAACATGCATATTTTTTATTTCATCCAGTTCGTTAGTTAAAGCTTGTATCTTGTTGACTAGCGATTCATATTCAGTGATTACTTCAGAATGAACAGTCTGTTCAACTGTTCGTTTTTCAATATGTCTCAGATCACGTTTTAACTTGACATTTTCTTCCGCAATACTTTCAATCTCAGTTTGCATTGCTTCCAGACGTTTACTTTGGTCATAACTAGTGTCTAGGGTCTCGTCAAGAAGTCTAATTATTTTTTCTTTTGACAAAGTTCTAACACGAGTCTTGAGATTAGAAAGACATACCTCGTTGTCAGATTCACTTTCGGAATCGTCAGTATGGGCCATAAGACATCTAAGATCATCTTTATATGAGTTCTTTTGTGAGTTGGGCTTGTAGATGGATCGAAGACATAGTTTGTCTTCTTTTTCTTCCTTAGGTGGTTCATCGTCCTCGGATTCAGACTCACCCCACACAGCAGCAATTATTGCACGTTTGTACTCCTGCTTAGACTTCTCACGTTTATCTGTAGACTTTACTTCTTCCCATTTAGGACAGTTTCGGATCTGATGATCACGATCTCCGCATTTAAAGCAACCTATTCTAGACATAGAACGGGATGAAGAAGAAGAAAATGACGAAGGAACATACTTATTCGAAGAGAATTTTTCAAACTTTCCTTGGTTTTGTTTTCTAATTATATTTGCAACACGCTTAGACAACAATGCAACCTCCTCCTCAAGATCACTTTCATTGTCACTTGAGAAGGCATTCAAAGCTAACCCCTTAGCCTTGGGTTTCTCTTCGGCGTCATCAAGAGCAATTTCGTGTGCCATTAGAGATCCCATTAAGGCTTCATAGGTAAGAGTGGTTAAGTCCCTGCCCTCTTCAATGGCAGTGACCTTAGCTAGCCATCTCTTGGTTAGACTTCTTAAAATTTTACGAACAATGTCCTCGGTTTGGAAAGAACGACCAAGATTTGAAAGTTCGTTGGTTATGCTTGAAAATTGGGAAGACATGCTTTTAATCAATTCATCTTTTTGCATTTTGAAGGCCTCGTATTGTTGCATTAAGAGATCGATCAATACGAAGTGTCTTCACTTGCAATGTTCCCTCGTGGGCTAACTCGAGAGTATCCCAAATTTGCTTAGCCGTCTTACAACCAGCAATACGACCAGCTTCCTCATTTATGAGACCTGATTGTAAGAGAGATATCGCACGAGCACTTTTCTCTGCCTTCTTAAAGTCATTGGCAGTGTAGGCATCCCTTGTTTTAGGACTTTCAACACCATTTGCATCGGTGGTCATAATAACAAGAGGGCCATTTTCAATCATTGCCCAACACTCGTAATCAGTTCCTTGAATGAAATTCATCATTCTATTTTTCCACCAGCCATAGTCCGTGCCATCGAAGATAGGACATTTGACGGAACTGGAATTCATTTAAACAAGATAAAAGAGAAAAGATAAACTGGAAAAGGATCAAACTCTTTGCGGTAAAGCAATCAAGAGCACGAGGCTCTGATACCAATTGTTGAGTTTATGGATCCAATACTTAAGAGGGGGAGGGGTGAATTAAGTACCTTTTAAAAGTTTTAAAATACAACTCGTAACTTATCTATTCTGAATCAGCACTCAGGCAGATTAAACAGTTCAGCGAACTGTTTAAACAATGGATATTGTGCAGTACTGATTCGAACATATTTGTGAATGAATTGAAATGCAAGAAAACCAAATAACGATTAAGCAACAATAAGTACGCAGCGATTTTTAAGTGGTTCGACCTATACTCTAAAGGTCTACGTCCACTATCTCTCTTATTAATATCTTCCTTATAAATTAACCCGATTACAAAGAAGATCCCCACGATCAACCCGATCGTGCGACTCGAGTACAACCCCGTACCCCAATAATCTCTCTCTCACAAATATGAAAATCACAAATCTTTAGTCTCCTTATATGGTTCACAACTTTTAACAATGGAGAACACAATTCTTAGAAGATAGATGATCAAGAGCAACTCGAAAAGATAGACACAACTCACAAAAGCTTTGCAAAAAGGGTTTTTTTGGAAAATAAAATTAAAGCACAATTCTTTTTGCAAATTAATCGTTTCAGCACAAATTAGTGAGTTATATAATTCTGATATGGACTCTCAAATATATAGAAATAATATTAGGAGAGTTTGACAAGATAAGGAAAGCATATTATAAAAGATAGAATATTTTCCAAAAGATATATTTTCCAAATCTTGAATAAAATAATCTTCCAAATATTTAAACATTCAAAATAATATTTTCCAACTGAAATAGGATTATCTTGTCATAAAATTTCGTTCAAGATAAAATTCTTTTAAGAAATCTTTTTCAAATCTCACGCAATATCTTTGAAAAACATTCAGCGTTTTTCTCTACTGAACAGACCGGATTTAAACAGTCTGTGAGACTGTTTAAAACAGCCAAATCGAGTTATGCTCAAGATCATCATCTTTACACCAACTAGACACATGACAATTGACTAATACTAATCTTCAATGATCATCAAGCTTCATTCCAACTTTTGCATTATGTGAGTAACATATCTAGGCATGCACAAAGCAATCAAACACGTTAAAGACCAAGTAGCACGGGCTTGTCATCATCAACAAACATGGTTCAACAGAGGCAATTCCTCCGTGTGAATGAAAGAATCATTAACCATATTATCCTCTAGTTTTTTCACACTGTCATCCTCCTTAAATTTCTTTGAAACGTGCTCGCTTCCCTTAGGGATATCGTCTTCTACACAATAAAAGACTAGTATTTCCTCTTCTTCTATCTCGCGCACCAGGGTCTCCTCTAATATCCCACATACTTTCTCTTGCTCATTCTCATAAAACAGATTTGAAAAATCATCAACACATATTACTTCATTATTAGAGTATGAGTCAATAAGCATAGAAATAGAGGAAGGAGATGATGATTGTGTCAAATTATAACCATCCTCCTCCTTATCATCATTCCAAAAACCATCATCATCACTATCAACATAACTCTCTTTATTAGAGTGTTTTATGATTAATTAACTAGTGTCTAATTAGCGACAAAACAAGTAACATAAAGATGGGTAAATTCAGATGACTAAAGGTCCCGGGTCAATAAACATCCACTATCAACAAACTAACTGGTCATCGATTGTCTTAAATCTCAATTACACTAAAGTACTCTATTGTGGAAATATGAGTTTCTTTCTTCCCCTTAAGTTTAGTCTACTAAATCAAAACGCGATATTAGAGGGACTCTAATTATTGCACAATCTAAGCGAAGCGTCTAGATTTAATCCAACAACATTAACATTCAAAGGAAGCAATAAAGATAACGATCTTTAACACACGTAGTTAACGATTCGAATTATATGTTTAGTCTCTACTTAATCCTAATAACAATGAAACGCAAACAAATTATTAGGGTAAAGTTTGCTATTTTTGTCTACATTAATTGAACGATTACGTATTTAATATTTAAACTTGCAATAAATAATTAATGGAAACAATCACTAATTAATCAAATTAGCAAGAGAAGCAATAATCATAAAATAAGAGCAAGAGACACAAACAATACTTGAGAAATAAAGAAACAAAGTGCAATCTCACAATAAATTAGTCAATAGCTTCAATCTATCGATCAGAGAGAGAGAGAGAGAGAGAGAGAAAGAGAGAGAGGATAAGTTCCTCATAATTTTCTAAGCAAAAGAGTAATTAGGTTTCTAGAGAGTTTTTTTTTTCCAAATTACAATCATTGTATATGGAATAATAATATGAATAATAATAAAATACCTCCTTATAATAAAGAAAACAACCCTAATAATATTACGCTTCTAATTTAATAATAATTTTAATAAAAATAATATTAATAATAATAACATAGTAATATAGTAACAATAGAACAAAACCAAGCATAACCCAAACTTCAACTCTCGCAATCTTGGAGGCTAGCCCAGCCTTGGGCGGCTAGCCCAGGTTCTGACAAAATTCTGTTTTTCACGGCGGCTCTCCTGGAGCCTTGGGCTGGGCGGCAAGCCCAGGTTCTGACCAAATTCTGTTTTTCACGGCGGCTCTCCTAGAGCCTTGGGCGGCTTGCCCTCCCCTGGGTGGCTAGTCCAACTTCTTCCCCTTATTTACTTCTTCTCCTTGCCAACTCCACTTCACTCGGCCGTCATCACCACTCATGATCTTGACTAGGATTACTTGGTATAAATTAACCATTATGGAATAGAGCTATGTTACATGAATCTGCATTCGGCCTTTTAAATCACCGTTTTAACTCTAGAACAGATACTACATCGACTGTCTTAAAGCATACAAAACTCGTCATATCATATAGTGTAGATGTTTATATGACCCATTAAAAGTGAAATATCAATTTTCCTTTATTTGTCATAGTTTCTCATCAATTTCAAGTTTCTCGAGAGGTGTTCAGAGACGCGATAAGTACTACTGTACTATACCTACAAATTTCTCGCAATTACTTATGCCTCTTTAGGTTATTTAATTTTCACCTTTGACCAAGTTTAAGTTGTCTGTTATGTTTAGAAGTAACCTAGCCTACAGAGAAGTCGTTAGACGATGAACTTAACCTAGGCATAATTTAATAATGTCTTGTAATATTGACTAAATAAATAAAATGATGCTCGAATACAATTATGAAATAATCTTATGTTTAAGACGCAAGGTTGTCTAATGCATATTTTAATATCAGTTGTAACGCTGCAACTTAAGCCTATTTCTTACCCCCTCCGTCTTGGTGGTTTTTTTATCTTTTCGATTTACAAATGTCTCATACATTAGTATACCTTTCAATATTAGATATGCTCCCAATGAGTAATTTGATCATACATTTTCAATATTTTCCACTTGTCATCCAACTATACTACCCACAAATGGTCCCCTCTAATTTCCTTTTTTTTTGTGCTAAAATTAAAGGTAAATAAATAACTGGGACGTCAGGATTAACTCTTAAGTATATGCTACGTTTTTTAGCTACAAGTTTAATCAGGAGAATTATGAAATTTGCTTATGTAAATACCATGCATAGTGAAAAATATTTGAAGATTGATTATAATAATCAATATATATATATATATATATATATATATATATATATATAGAAATTGAATCATGTGAGGCACCCTTCTTAGTATGAGGCGGTTGGACACATTCTAAACCGTTGGATCTAAAAATTGTAGGCTCACCAGATGATGCCACGTGTCACTATATATACCCCATAAAAATCAATCTTTCCAATTATTACGTCATTTTTCATTTCTCCACTCTCTCTCTTCTTTCTCTCTCTCTCTAAACGTTTTCTCTGTGACGTTAGTTGTTGGGTTGTGTGGTGGAGTGTGGACATTTCAGGTGGTGCGTGGTGCCATCACCTATCATCACTGTCGCCATAACCTAACCGTCGCCGGAGCTCCGTCATGAAAATCGCCAGCGATAATCAACTCCATCGTCGCCTGCCCGTTTTTCCTTTCTCCTCTTCCCCTTAACATCGTCGCCGATGAGTTGGTGACACCTCCACCACCACAATCGATCGAAATGAAGTATATTTGAAGGCGAATTTTGTATGTCTGGATTGTGAGTGCCATTTATCTCCCATTTCTAATCATCTCCTTTAATTTATCTTCTTCATTGTCATCTATCTCCTCTCTTTTTCATCATCTTAAGTCAGTCACTATAGTTGTTAAGTTGCAAGATGAAACAACTGACAACGATTTTCTCATTCCAATTTTCGCATCTTGGCTCTAATCCAATATTGAATAGCAATAATAATTTAATCACATCAATGGAGATGGTTTCGTGTTTCGCTTGTTGCGTCGAGGCTGATGTGTGAGTGATGCAGCCTATTTATGGGCTTGCTTTAGCTCGGCTTCATAGGAGAAGCGCCTGGTGGCGGTTTTATCAACGGGTTGTTGGTTGATTGTGGCAGCCGTTATTCGTTGCTTGTGTTAAGGGCGGAGGTATAAGTGCGCGAATCGAGTTCGAGTCATGGTGTCAATGGGCGTTGCTGCTATTGTTGGATATTGAACAGAGATGAGGGTGTTGTTGTCTTGGTTGATATAGTTGGTCTTAGACGATTGCATGATGAATGAGATGGGATTCAATTATTTTGGCAGGG